>JARHVA010008034.1:490000-567790 GCA_037957365.1 Torreya grandis | reverse complement strand
ATCATTTCTAAGATATTTTGTTGCAAAGTTATATTTAAAAAATATCTTCAAGGAGCCATATAAAACTAGTGTCACCATGCCAAATTTATTCCAAGTGAAGCCAAGCCATAAGCCAAAAGTGCCAAGGAGAGATGGAGGTAGCCAAGCTTCCATTGCCAAGGGACTTTCATGAGCACAAGCTAATCAAGCCACTATAATAATCATTTTGAAGCATTCAAAGAAGGTAAAAGAAATTTTCTTTTGAAATTTAGTTGTGTGTTTCATTCGTGTTTATTAAAAAAGCTCTCCTTAGTGTCTAGGCCTAGAGATGTTATGCTAGTTAGTGTGTTTTTTTTTCATTTTTTTTTTCATTTTGGTACTAACACCATACTAACCATCCTCTCTTGAGTCAAATTCCTAGATCACATAAACCACATATATATTTTTCTCAATTTGACAAAGAAACTAAGCCATCAAGTCCTTTCCCAAGTCATTATTAGAAACTGAGAACCATCTTAACACAACATTATTAAACTTTCAATATCCTTATTGTGCTTTAAAATGAAATAAAAACATTACAAATTATATTCCATTTCAATCTATATGTCTAAACTTTAACAAAATAATAAACTCAAAAATTTCATGAAATACTAATCCAAAACATCATGTTTTTGACCACTTTAAAACCATTACATCTCATGCAATTATGACAAAAATACCACAACAAATAATTCTATCCTTCACATGATTTTGAAACTAAAAAAACATATAACTACATTCTAGGTAAATTATCCATCGCTTTGTTAACTATTCTTTCATAATCACAATTTTGGAACAAAACCCAACATATCCTTCTGTGTAAATAAAATACATGCAAATAAAAACTATAAATGGAAATATTTCCAAAATATTCCATCATATTATACTTAGAAACATTTTTATTCCATCAAACTTTCCAGTAGTTCATGTTTTATAAAACCCTAAACATATGCATGAAACTACAGATTCAACATACTAAAACACCCAACATACCAGAATACAAACAAAACCATCAATGAATAGTCATATTTGCATGTTTGAACAACCTTCCAAAATAATTTCTTATGACATGATGAACACAAACCATCCAAACCCTTTCTAATATTGATGAAACAAACACATAGAGTTCATCTTAACAAAACCTAAAGTTTCAATAAATATTTGAAACTATAAATGATATGTTCAAAGCATCAATGTAATATATCAATAAAAACTAAAAATATATGTGTATCAAGCAAGAAAAGCCTCACTATTTCAAAAAAATACCATACTTTGAACCACACTGACAAACATAGATTTTATTTTATCATCCATCAAGATAACAACTATATATCAAAAACTAAAACCATTTCATGGATATGTCATGCAAAGAGATGATATGACAACCATCAGAACTCTAAGATCTTGAACTTTCCATACCAACATGTAGTTATCTAAATTGACAGCTAATGCTTATCAAAACTTATCAACATGAAAACTATAAACCAACTTTACTTTTGTTTAACTAGAAAACTATTTTAAACAACTCATTATTTTCTTCAAAAGTTAATCACTTTGTTATTGGTATACTTGTATGTGATTCTTTGTAACTTTTTTCTCACAAAATATTATCTACAACTTCAAATTCCAATCTGATAGAGTGTCATTTATTTAAAAAATCTTTATATAATGACCAAAATAATGAAAAAATATTATTTGTAACCAAGTCTTGTGAATTAACTACCCATGCATATGTGCATGCTTGTGATTGGTTCATCAAATCAATACTAACACTTAGCAGTCCACCAAATTACTTGATGACACCATAACATTTAGTGAAAACTAATATTCTTATTAAAATAATTACCAATTTGTGATATTCAAGGCATGTACCCATCTCATAAAATTCCCTAAACCACCATTTAAACTTGAAGCTTCTACCATACTTCAGATTAACTCACCCTACCATGTACCATGCCACCAAGTCTACCAAATAGACTACTAAAATCAACTTTCCAACTTGGTAATCAAACCACATAAAACCCTTGTGTCTCAAAAATGAGAATAACATAGGTTAATCTAAATTAACATTTCAAATCAATAATATCCTACATCACGATGGTTTTGGCTCCGGCTACTGCACGCACAAAGCCACATTTGAAATCAGATGCTGTGATCCGAGTGGTCGGTGAGGCTGTGGATGCCGTGACGAAGGAGGTTCTTCCTGATAATAGAGGGAGGAACCAGAATACCCGTAAAGGGATTTTTGCTACGGGGATTGAAGATACTACAGCTGTGTGTCTGGCCAACATTTTTGGTTCAGGGCATGGACTAGGGGGGCGAACCTATGCAGATGTGGCAGCCTTTGAAGCAGATATACATGATGCTCGGCCTCATACAACACCTGTACCTACTCGTGTATCGCCTGTAAGTGCTTTAAAACCTATTAGGGTAACTCTAGACCCTGAATTAGCAAAAAATATCTTCCAAGAAGAAAAATGGTTTTCCTCTTGTGCTACCATCTTCTGTTTTCATGGTTTCTGGCCCTCTTTTGTAGATCTAAAGAATTGGATTGCTAAGAGTTGGCTGCATATTAAAGATGGTCAAATACAGCCCTGTGCTAGGGGTTTTTTATAGTAATTTTTCAAAGCCCTGAAGATAGGAAGTCTATTTTGTGCCACAATAATTATTCTTGGCAGGACAGATTTCCCCTAATGGCCAAACCTTGGCACAAGGATTTTAATCCTCTATCAGAATCCTTTAACAAGATCCCTATATGGGTGCAGCTCCCTTATCTTCTGATACATTTATGGCAAGAGGCAATTTATAAAACCATTGGAAATGCTATAAGGGAGTTTCTATATGAAGAAGATAGTACTAAGAGCCACCATTCGACTTGTGCACGATTTTTGGCTGACCTAGATGTTTTAAAGGGCCTTCCTAAAGCGATTTGCATTGATTCCCCAAGGGGTTCCTGGACACAAATCTTGGATTATGAGGGGATTCCTTTTAGGTGTAGGAAGTGTCACCAGACGGGACATATTGCTGTCCGTTGTGGTGATGGGAAAAACAATCCCAGATGTTCACCTTCTTGGTGGCCAAAGGATTTCTCTGAACATAGCATAGACAAAGAACCTTTGGAGACAACAACAGATTCTGAGATCGAGAATGAGGAAAGGTTGCAATCTGATTTGGAAGATGAAGAGGAATCTCTGGAGAAACAATCAAATGTAGCCTTTGAGGAGGCTAAAGTTAAAGATACAGCTGAGCCTGAGGAGGAGGTGGTGATCTCTTCCCCTGTTTTGGAGGATCTTTCTAAGAGCCAAACTGTGTTTGACTGTCACAAGGAGTTTATGCCTTCTGGTGTCCATAGATCAGTGTCTTCTGAGGCATGGGATGCTGAGGCAGCTAAGGTAGAAGATGGCTGGACTGTAGTCAGAAGAAAGAAGGCTAAGCCTTTGGTCCCTCCTCTAGATATGAATCTTCGGTCATGCAAAAAGAAAAATTTGAATTTAAAAGATTCATCCAAAGTTCCTTTCAGCTGATTGGTTTTTTGGGGGTAGCAAACTGGTCATTTATTCTTGGTTTGTGGGTTACGGATCTGGAAGTTTGCTAATCTATTTGGTTATCTTTCAGTTCAGTGTTTTGATAGCTATTTTTTCATGTTCTTATTTATCGGTAACAGGTCCCTGTAAAACCTGGTCTTGGTTCTTTTTTGCTATCAGGTTCTTGTGTTAACCTGGTTGTGCTTAAATGTTTATCTTTCTTCTTGTACAGGGTTTTGGGGTCCCTTCAAAACCTATTTTTACCATAATCTAAAACATTTCAAATCAATAAAATCACCTATTCCATAAACCTTCTTACCTTAGAATACCTAAGCTTAATCCATATAACTTTTTGAAATAAATAAGTTCCACATTTAGAGTCCTTGAACTAGGTTTATTACATTAGATGGATATTCAACATAGGACAGTGTATAGGTTTAGAACTTAGGGTCACTTATAATAATTAATAATAATTAACAAATAGTTTAGGATTCAAAAGTTAAACTAACTCAAAATCATGTCATCATTTCAAAAATGTCAATTATATTTAAAACTAAATTTTGCATGAAACTGATCCATCAATCATACTAATAAATCCATGTAAATATCATAGTCTAATTTTCAAATGATGTATTTGATTTGATAAACCATAAGATGCTTTACTTTCTCAAACTATAACAATCATGACAAATCCATCTATATACTTGTAATTAATAATTAATTAACAAGAAAACCATTATAAATAATCAATATAACCTTCCATGTTGATCAAACCATGTTGTATATTACCATTTAAAAATTAAAATATCAAATTAGTAACCACAAACTACTCAAACTTTTAACTAAAATCTATGATTGATCACAAATACCTCAGAAATGATAAATACATATGCAAAATTTTATTCATTCATCCATTTAGGCCTTTCTAAACCAATTTAATATAGCTATGAATTCATAATCCAATCATAATGAACTTATTTAATTAAAAATATGTATTCCAACATAGAACTAATTAAATAGGTCCCTGACATAGTTTTAAGCTTTATAACTAGGTCATCTCTATGATAGATAGGAGTATTAGTTTTAGAAAATTGAGGGGGGTGTGAAAAATAAGCATAATAGATTACACATTGTCTAATCCATTTTTTATCACACTTCATAAAACACATGGTATTTTTAGAGGTCTTTTCCCCAGCATTAGGGCACTTGGTCCCATAGTTAATATATAGTTTTATATCAATACCAAGCTTATGAGAGGTTTTCCATTACACCAAAATCACCCACCTCATTCTTGGTTGTCATAAGCTTATCCTCTTTAAAAAATGGAGGAAATTTATCCAATATCCATTTTCTCACTAGCATAACCCAATCTTGCATGGTGAGATTTATTCTCTACATGTATTGGGTTAGCAATACCTTGGCCATTCTTACCAAGGCCCCTTCCATTAAATCTCATTTTCAATAGGAGTTTAGATTTAATGCCCTGAGTGTATTTCTAAAAAATACCAAAATAAATATCTAAAACATCTAAAATTAAAAGAAAATAAATATGAGATGAACAAATTAAAATACACTCATCAGTCATAGTCCCTGCATATATAATGGAAGGCAATTGATGAAGGCATTATTTCTCTTCATCCTGCGTCTGTGCTTAGAGCTCATTCTTGGCTTGCAATTCTAATTTTAAATGGGAAATATCCTCTTCCAAAGAGTAAAAATGAGATCTAAAGAAATCATTATCTTCTTGGATATGCTGATTAATTGCTTCAAGCTCATTAATATTCTCTCTTTTCAAGGCTTTGACCATGGTTTCATGTTCCCTGCAAATAACCTAATTCCCCAAACTGCAAATGGAATATTAACAAGCCCAAAAAGTTTGAAATAATATTGGAAATCAAACTAAAAATAATTAATATCAAATCCACATAATCATAAGCTAACCCATAATACTAACTACTCTGATACCAAACCTGATTTGTAAGCTAGCACTTATTTTCGTGCAAATATAGTTTACCTTAGACCCTTTTGCCAAATTATACATTTTCCTAACATATTCAAGGAAAGAAAAATGAATTTGACCTTTTTTTAATTTTATATATTTATGAATTTAATAGTGATTAATAAAAATGATTAATCAAAATGTGTAAATATAATGCACAAATAGAATCAACTCATGACAAGCACATGATAATGGAGTTTGGCAATGCCTATGTCTATACGTTCACTTATAATATGAACCTATCCATTTCCTTAAAAAGGGAGTACATATACAAACATAAAAATTATAATATGGATACTTTAATAATTCATATAAATCAAGTAAAAACCCTTTATAAAGTCCTATAACCCATGGATAGACCTTCCACCTTCCTATCACGTCAATGTAATCTCACAATCCTGTGGATGTTTGCCAAAAAGTCTCAAAATCAGACCTATAACATGGTATTAAAAAAATAATCATAGGAAAATAAACATATCATTTAATTCATCTCAAAGTCTAGGAAAAATCCCTAGTTTACACTGAGAAGTGAAAACCTCTCGAAGTCCCTCAAAACATAGGATTTTGCAAACTAGTCTATTTGGCCTATACACAGTCTATTGAGGATTCAATTTGAGGCATTAAAAATTACATGAAATGACATAAAATACAAAAAATAAACATATTTTTGGAAATTTATTGGATTTTATAACAAATCTATAGGTCACTTCAATGTTTGGAAATGCCTCTATGTACATTGAAACTAAGGAAGAGTGCAAACTTGTCCTTAAGCCTACATTGGCTCCATGGAAATGCATTATCTTCAAATACACATTCATGAACTTTATATAGTGTTTTGAGTCCATGTTAATAGTGTTAAATCCTTATATATTTTGGATGATAAGTCAAGGGTTAAATTCCCATGGCATAGCATTTGCTTGTTATCCTAACTAATGATCCCATATTTAGGGAATGATAAGGTAACAAAGGATAAAAATAACCTTTCCTCCATGTGATAACTTGTGTCATAGGCCACATATCACCTTTTAGTAAGGATAATCATAAATATTGGCATGGTAATGAGGAATTAACATAGGTTTTTTGGAATTTTTGGTTGGCTTGGTAACTTATCTCAGTTGTGTCATAAAACCTTCTTGGTGTCATGGCATAGAACATTCAAGAATGGTAAATAATTAATCACATAATATTATAATGTGATTATTAAATAAAATTTGACTATGGAAATAGACAGGTGGTGGAAATCCATGTGGTGGCTTGTGGACCCACCATGTGGACCATTTTCCATTTCACACTTGTCGACGCCTAACTAGATGCTCCATAGTTCTATCGGTGATAGGGTCTGCCTCCCAGACAAAAGTAGAATCCACCAGCTATGGTCCCTGTAGTTGAAATTTTTTCCATATACACCTATCAAAGATGAAGAAAAGAAACCAAAACCAATATTTTTTCATGAAATAACTACCACATGGCATGTTCTCATTGGTCCACATTTCTACCACATCATCACTTTGACCAAATTTGACCACAACTCTGACTGGTCATAACTTCCACATATGGACTCAAAATTGTTCTATTCAAAATGAATTAGAAAGTTTGAGATAAGATATAACCATTAAACTAGATTTTAAAAATTACATGATAGTAAATTTATGTATTTTGACCATCTTTGACCTCTTATTGACTTGTTTTGACTAGAACTTTGACTGACTACACATGAAACATACAAGCTCTATTTTATACATTCCACATACCATTGGAAAGGTCTTAATAGGCCCTACACAATGGTGTAGGTTTCAGTCTACTTTAGGATATTTTTTGAATTGACCTTTGGATCACTATATCATTAAAATTTATGTATGAAATTAAATAGGCCTATCCAACCTAAAATAGTTGGTCTCATCCCATGATTCATTCATCCTAACCTCCATCATTCCCTAATTTTATTATTAACTAGGATATTTTACTCATCGTATAAGAGACTAAGGGTCTATGTATTTATGTTTTTGCATAACTAGACACTCGTAATAAGAAATGATATGATACTTAGTTATTTTGGTTACATCATGAGAATCTTTTTCCATTCTTCATTTTTAATCTCATTCCACCAAATAACCAACCCAATCCATAATTTCACCCATTTCCCATATATTACATCAACTGCCTTAGCCTAACCTTATGGAGTTGAGTGCCTAGTTTAGCATGTGTTATTAATGTGTGTAAAAATTGGTGAACCTAATGTGAAATAACTCCATCCTTTACATTATCCATTTCTTCTTATTTATATTTCTCCCTTATCCATGTGGCCTCCTCATTCTATTTATTATGTGGGTATTCATATACCCCTAGAATATGTTTAGATAGGATATAAGTGAATTTATTATCATGGAGGGATATAAAATAAGTCAAATCAACTCTAGTGAGTCTTTGTTATTAAGTTAGAAAAACCATACATTTAAAACTGATTTACATTACCAATTTTATGATTATTCTCATCTTAATACCCAAACCAGGAGTGGGATCTCTATTCATGAGATACAAGATGTTTATTAAACTATTATAAATCATCCAAACTTTGACACTATTAAACTCATTAGGGGAGGCAAAGTCACTTATTTCATGAACACTAGGACATATATTAGACTAAAAATCCTAGACATGGAAAGTGTTTATAAATATGATCATTACCTAGGAAGTATTTACCACATGGAGGACAAGGTTAATCACATGCAAGAAGCCACATGTCCCCCTAATATAATCCAATATGCCACTAACCTACATGTACAAATTGTGACCATTACTCCTTCAGCTCTTGATCTAAATCAAACTTTTAAGATTGACTAATATTATTCCTCTTCACTTCTTTTATAATATATTCCTAGGCCAAACACCACTACTAGCTCAAGTGATCTCATCAACACCCTAGTGGGTTGAATTTATGACATGTAAAATAACCATAAATTTATGATTGAAGGGATGGACCCACATTTTCTTATACAAACTCATTTTTCTCCTTGTCTTATCTAAATGACAAATTTTGCACCATCATAACAAAAAACATATAAGCTTCCACCATAACTAGAGCATAAAACCCCACTAAGATATGCCTATAATGAACCCAATGGGTAAATATTTACTCATGGGGTCCCAAACCTAAACTTTTTTAAAGTCCCTCTATCCTACCAAACACATACCCAAACCCCAAAGGGAAGTATGTATAATTATGTTTCACCTTTATACAATAATGTGGTGACCAATAATCCACCATTATTTACTCCTCTAGGTTGTGTGAATCCCACTTATACCCACCCACCACATATGAGTTATACCCTACCTTATGTACCCTCCGACCATTTGTAAACTGTGCATACCCCTTCACAACAAGTTATAAATCTTCCTAGTCTAACAATCTCCCTTTATGCTTCCATATATATTCTAAATCTACTCAACTAGATAATTATTTGTTGTCTTATTCTACTTCACCCTATCAATATTCCTCTATCCATTCTAGTTCACCCTAACAATTTACTTTAACAACATGGGGACCTATGTTGAATACCTTAAAGATCCTCTCAACCAACATAAAAGGGGTTATTATCCATGTACCCTACCAAACCTTCCCAATTTTAATGGGGAGTGAGATCCTAACACCCATGTCAAGGCTTATGATATAGCTATGATGGAAGTCATACCTTGGGTGGGGTTGTTATAAGTTTTCCCAAAACCATATAAGTAATAACTATTAATTGGTATTACTACCACCCAAAGGGGTTTATTTATTCATTAATACAATTAAATAAATTATTCATTAAGTCATTTGACATGAACACACATTTTAGTACTAGCATTGATACCTCCCTCACATCAAATAAGAACACAATGATTTGGTTGTCTATTTCATCAAGATATGGTTGTAGATTTTATATTTATCTACTAGTGTTAATTACATGGATCAAAAAGATTTTTATGACCTATTCTTTTATTCCCTTAAAAATATATGAGGGATTATATTCATAATTTCCCTTATCAGTCTTATGAAGAAGTCCTTAAAATCACTTTGTAAAATGATTAAGTGGTCATTGATATTGGTCAGTGAACTTACATAACCAACAGATGCATTATCACCCCAAAAAAAAATAATGAGAGATTTAAAAATTCAGATTTAACTAATATAAATAACCAAGGCCCCAATATTCTTAATCAAAACATGAACACCACCATTAATAGCATCATCAATTAGAGTAAAGAGCTAAACCCAATAAATGAAATCATTATAACCACTGAATAACACCAATTCCAATAATAATATAGGTATTAGGAACAAGAATATTTCACCTACCATTCATGGTGATGACTTTAATTAACCACCAACACATGACATAAAACACCAAAACCAAAATCCAAACTAGTATCTACATGTTGAGAACCTCCCCTAGTTCCAAAAGCAATCCCATTATTAAATGAATAATCAATAGGGATAAAATCTTAGGCTTAGGGAGTATAATACCAATGTCTATTATATATTTCATTAGTTTATTATCCATGATACTCTAAACTATAAAAAGTAAAAGAATATCAAACAACTCCCTCAAGATCAGAGACAAACATTAATAAGCATGTTTTTAGGGAATGTTGATACACACAACCAAGCCCTTGAAAATGGCCCTATTACCCCTTAGAATCATAATCTCTATATCTACTAAAAACCATGTCTTAACCATAAATAAAGTGCTACCAAAAATCAATAATAAATTTGCCCATATAACCACTCAATTAACATAATCAACCCATGACATCATGCACCCATGATGCTATGTATTCCACCTATGGAACTACTAGTACTTACATATTTCCCTAGTTAATAGTATAAGTCCAAACTAGAATGATATTATTTGTAGAGTTAGAATTTGGATAAGAGTTGAATACTATTACCCACACTAGAGAATATTAACTTGTAAATATTCATCCCTCAAACATTTGGAAACTAAGTCTCTCGATAAGCCCATGGGGAATTATGATTTGATATTTTATTTGACCAAGACATTCTCCCATATTTCATTTATTTATTTACTCAAGAAATCCTTCACTCATTGATAGACCATGTTTAATTCCCTTAGACTAGGTAATATGTCTAGTATTACTCCTCCACCATAGGTCTAGATCAACCACATTGATCTATGTATGTTCTCACCTACTCAAGACACTCAAAATGCTAGATATTGTATACTTTATTTTCATAGTCTTCCTATAGAATTTAAATTGGGAAGGGTGTATTCATAATTATCTATATAAGTCTATATCTATAATAATTATGTGAAGAGAACCATGGTCTATGTTGGAGTGACTATCAATATTATCCCCTTTTCATTCCTATAAAATCTTGGTTATAGGGAACTAGCTATTCCATGACTCATAACACCTTGCAAGGCTATGATAGCCTCAAATCTACTTCTATAAGAACCATTGTAATCCTAGTTATTATAGGTCCCAAGATGGTCCTATCCATGTTATATTTCATAGAAAGAGATAATAAATTTAACATGGTTTTGGGAAGACCCTAAATACACATAATGAAGGCTATCCCCTCAATCTTGTTCCAATAAATATGGCGCATACACTTAGGGAAGGTTTGTGTGGATGAGGAGGATACCAAAGCTTTTGATGTGCTATAGGAAGCCATTCATAAGTAAATAGGGATGCATATTCATTACTATCTACCTACCAATGGGGGTCACAAAAACCCCATAATTGGTTCTTATTAATGAATCCACAAAACCTAAAATGGTTATTAAAGAAGGGGGATAAAATTCCTTAAGATATGAGAAAATATAACTTGTAATAAAATGTGTTGTGATAGTTTAAAATGTTTATAGTTTAGATCTAGTCACCAGTCTGCTAATATCCACCATGTCTATAGTTAAAATCATCAATCTCTTATAAAAGGAAATAACATTTGTCCTCTAGTTTGACTTGGGAGGATTATGAACCTATAACATCTCTCAAAAAAACATTCCCCACAAAGGGTTATCAATTTCACTATATATTTTCATGATATTTATGTTAGAGAATGAAGAGCTCCCTCTTCATGACAACCTTTCCTATGAATGCCATCATAATTTCCTAATGCCCAACCATACAAGGGAAATTTCTACTTTGCATACCATTGTTGTTACTTATAACCTCTTGGAATCATTGTCCTATATCATGATATGATATGATATGATATGATATGGTCATATCATTTTTATCTAATTATTTATCCATTGGGTTTGTTTCCTCCTAAGATGTTAATCATTCTACTTCAACTCATGTTGAGTTATATCTTACATCATATCCCAAGTTCCCCAAAATGTAGTTAGACCATTCCTTCACCATCATCCCTTCCCATAATTAAATATAAGATTAATACCTTAACAAAAAGTTCCATATAGATTAATATTATATCTCATGCTTATCCATACATTCCCAAATAGAGGCCCTCTCACCCCTATCAGATAGGGTGTCCCTTGTAGAACTACTCACTGAGTTATTACAATCCTTTCAACATATAAATATAAGAAAATTTAAGTTACACATGTCTTATCACTAGTACTATAATTTGAATAATTATGTTCCTAAATAATATTCCCTTAAGCAAAATCATAAATATGTAAGAATATTGCACACATCAAAAAATAATCATAACTTTGTTGGTACACTTCCCACACCAAAGATAAGGCCTAGTGGGTAATCTTTCACTTATTTGGAGGTTATTACCTACCTCAATATATATTTTATAATAAATAATTTTTAATTCATGTAGGTGCTTCATTTAATTAAAATAGGTCACAAGATATTAACTTTTAAATTTCTACAAACTCTTCCATTCATCCCATAAGAAGTAAAGATTCATCATTCTTCTAAGTCTCAAGACTAGGAACCTAAATTGGGGTTAATGTTTATGCTCAATATTTATATGTTCAATATATTATAAGACTAATAAACCTTTAAAAACTACATTACTTCCACACATACTCAGTGAGTCCTCTATTATGATGGGGTCAAGTGTCGTCTACGTGTAAGGGCATGAGTTATTCTAATTTCTCCTAAAATATGGGTCATGTCATTTGATTTCAATCTAAAATTTGAGTGTAAAAATAATGGGGCTGAGTATGAATCCCTATTTATTAACATTTTAATAACAAAATGTTTGGTCATTTATAACTTAAGGATCCAGGGTCATTTGCAGCTAGTCACCAACCAAGTTTTTTAGGTCTATCAAACTAAATCTATAAATCTTAAATTATATTAATACATTATGTGAAAGATATATAAAGAATTTGAATTTGTCTCTATAGAGTTAGTTCCTAGAGAAAATATCCATCTTTCTGACTCCATGTCTACATCATCTTCATGTTTTGACCCTCATCATGTTATACTAGAGTCTAATTTCATAGTTTCAATTAAGATAAAACATCTTATTTGCAAATCACCTAGTGACTAAATTTTTTACAATATTAGAAGAGATGAAAATATATTTATCTTTGAAGTAAATAATAATTATGAGGATATTATTAATTTATTTAAATATTATGATGACCTCTTATAATTTCACCACAATAATGGTTTTTCCCTCACTCTTTAACCCACAATGGCCTTTGGGGAAAATACTATGATTATTACTACCAAGTTTAGAATTACCTACCCTTTGATGATGAACACAATGTTTCAAATACATAGGTTGAACACCCTAATCTTCCCCTATCCACTAACCTTTTAAAGGAGTGAAATGCCTCCATCATTGAACAAACTATTGATATTAACATCAAGACTGAGGAGAGTCCAAGACTTCTCAAGCTTGGGTCTTCACTCTCCATATAGTAGGTAGAAGACCAAAAGTGAATACTCACTAATATCTCAAAATATTTTGATTTATATTAAATTTACATGGAAGGCATAAAACTCGATGTGGTTGGCCATAACCTACTTATAATTCTTGATGCAAAACTAATCAAAAAAAATCTTAGGCCAATCAAGCCTAAGGTTGAGCTAATTTTTAAAAAAGAAATTTATTAAAAATTTAAAAGTTAGTTTTATTAATCCAGTGGACTATCCAAGTAGATTTAAAACATTATTCCCATTCTCAATAATAATGGTAAGATTATAATATGTATAGATATTCAAGATATCAAAAACTCATGTCCAAAATATAACTTCTTTCTCTCTTCCATGAACGTCATTGTTGATGGAGTAATAGGATATGAGTCTCTATACTGCATGGATTAATTTTGAAAATATAATTAGATCCAAATTTATAATGAGGATGAAAGTAAGATATCCTTTACTATGCCATGTGAGACCTTTTTATATTTTTTGATGCCTTTCAATCTCAAAAACATAGGGGAAACATATCAAAGGGCCATAACCCACATATTCCATGATCTTATTCACAAGATAGTAGATCTCTATGTAGATGATATTATAAGGAAAGTGAGATGATGAATTAACCACTTACATGTGTTACACACCATATTAACATGATTAATCAAATACTTATTGTTAACTAGTAAATACGTGTGTTTAGAGTCACCTACAAAAAATCCTAGTGTATATAATCTCGTGACATGGGATTGATATTGAAACTATGAAGATTTGAGTAATATTATAAATGCTTAATCCCACATATGAACCAGGCATTAGAACTTCTTGGGTAAGTTGGGAGACATTCAACAATTCATTCCTGATCTTACCTACATCATTCATCCTATCAATAACCTACTTAAAAAGATATGTGTCTTAACTTGGATAGATGATTGTTATGAGTCATTTGAAGTAGTGAAATGCTTCCTTATGTCTCCCCCAACACTCATGGTGTCTAATATGGATAAGATCTCAATGTCTTACATTAGAGAAACTAAGGTATCTCTCACCTTCATGTTTACTCAATAAGATGCTATCAATAAAGAATGTGTCATTTATTTCATTATCCATACCCTTATCAATTATGAGATGTAATACACTTAATAAAAAATGGAATGCTTAACTATAGTGTTTTCAAACAAATATGTGTGACATTATATGGTTAATTAAAAATCAAGAGTTATCATGAGGTCTCAAGTCATGCATATTTTTCTAACCTAGCCAACTCTTTCTAGGAAGGTTGGGAATTTCATCACACTCCTAAGTGAGTTTGATTTAACTTAAATAGATAAATAGTTCATGAAGTGATAAATAACATCCTATTAGTTTTTTGATCTCCCTTATAAGGTAATGATCTTGCTAATACTAAATTTCTAGATGAATTTAACTTCTACACATAAAAACATGTTATTTAGATCTCATCAAATACCTCATTAAATGTGCTTATCCTAAAGGTGACAACTCATATAAAAACAATCATATTAACATGATCACATACAAACATGTTATATTAGACATATTTATCTATAATAAGGCATTTTATGGCATTCTAATTAGATGTGTCAACCAAGAGGAGTAAAAAAGAGTCATTTTTACTTTTCATAGTATTATTGTAGTGGACACTTTGCTGGCCATACAACTTCTCATAAAATCTATAGGATTGGGTATTTATTACCCAAAATAGACCATGATTCCATAAAATACATGCATAATGTAATAACTTTTATTATTTTCACATAATATATATATCCCCACAAGCGCATTACATCCCAAGTCACTCCATGTCCATTTTCCACTTAGGGTCTAAATTTAGTTGGTAAGATATCTCCTAGTTACTTAGATGGTCATCAATTCATTATCATGGTCACTGAGTATTTTACCAAGTGGGTAGAGGTTATGCCATTAAAAACTATTATTAGTTTATTTATTGTAAAATTTATTCTTAACCAATTCATTTTTTGTGCGAGATCCCACATGTTGTTATTATTGGCATAGGTTTGTGAGCTATGCAAGAATTTTTATATATCACACCACTCAACATGTTTTAATTATCCATAGGCCAATGTCTGATTCATGTCCATTAACAAATCCTTAAATTCAATATTGGTCAAAACTATGAGATATTTTAAATGATATTGGCACTTAAAACTCTATCCATCACTTTAGGATTATAGAATAACTATTAAAACACACCTAGGGTAAAATCCATACTCACTCATGTTTAGATATAAATTTATACTTACCTTATATGTAGAGATACCTAGCCTTCATGTTTCCCTCTAGGTTGTCCTTGCATAATACATAATTGCATGACTATATGAACTAGAGATTTTATATGAACATCAGATCACTAGTGTAAACTATCACATTTCTTATGCTCATAAACATATAAATTTTCTCACTTATCTTTGTATTTGATGATTAACCCTTACATATTATCAATTTCATGGGGCTAATAAATCAAGGTAAAGGCCTTGAGAATTAAAATAAACTCTCATGAAAAATATTATGCAACATCAAAACAAAATTTTGCATCTCTCTCCCTTGTTAACCTTCAATGTTGAGCCCTTTTATCCTACTAGTTATATGGGATTAACATTGGAGATATGTGCCCTTACTTTATTACATATATCCTTTGGTGATGAGCCCATGTGTCTTCCTAGTCACATGATATTAAGATTAGAGGGTCATAAAGAAAATTAAAATCCAAATGCAGAAGGAACATCAAATTGAAAATTGTCTAAATAGAAAGTTATTTATAAAGCTTGTTTAAATGTCTATGTTGTAAAAGGGTAACCTTTTTTCATGTATTAATTTTGTTATGTATAATTATATCTTGATGAAGACAACAAATTTAGTATTTTTTAAGATTTTCAATGAGTACATTTTCCCCTTTGCTCATAAGGATTAATTCATTTTCCTTTTTTCTATGAAAGTTTGATTTTTGGTTTTCATTATTTATCTTTTTGAATGTATCATGTTTCCCTCTTAATGTCTTATTAAAAAAATTTATATGTTGTCTAAACAAAATAACTATGTCATCACCTTCAAAAAAATTGTTAGTGCATCCTTAATTTCATATATATCTACCACATTACATTACTTCCATACATTTTGTTCTCACATATATAAACATTATCCATAGCATTTTATCAAAATCAAAGAGATAAATTATATATAATCACATGCATAATCATATGAAGTGCATAAAATGATAATTCTAATTCATATTTTACAATCTAAACACACATGAAAAACACAACTTTTAGTAATCAACATAAAACATGAATCTTCTGTTTGATAATTTATTCACTAGGACAATCAATGCATTGATAATCTTAAATTCATTAAACACATTAGTATATTAGAGAGAATAAAATTAAATAGAGTTTTGATCTCTACAAGTTAGGATTCTAATCTTATCACCCAATCCCTCATATATCTCCTATGTTCTCATGAATCTCTCACAATATCTCTCTAATATATCTATCAATACTTTTATTCCCTCTCATACACATTATCTTATATATGTGAGTTGGTTTACCGAAAAAATAACTCATATTATTACAATGACATTCACACTCCCTTATTTTAATGAATTACAAATATATATATATATATATATATATATATATATATATATATATATATATATATATATCAAACATGTCAGAACTAACTTATTTTTCTAACATTCACCTTTAGTGTCAACATGGAAAAACCATTATCTTGTACTGAAACATGTCACCTTGGCTTGCTCGTAATCTATATAGTTTTATAAGTGATTGAAAAAAAAACATAATATGATGGTTTTGACCAATATTTACCAACAATATCAAATCAAATTAGATGGTTTTGACTAGGATTGACTAACAACCTAAAATTAAATAGGATGGTTTTACATGTAGTTAACCAGCAACCATAATTTCATGATGCCACATTAATTTATTATATCTCATCACTTTCTTACATTAGGGTAAAATATAAATAAATTATTCTAACATATCATATGAACATGAATTTATAAATTTTTCTTATTCACAAAAGAAAAAAAAATAAACACACAACTTAAAAGTATGCCACGACAACATTTCACATCCCCAATAACATTGTGCATCCTTCTTGCTTGTGGCTGACAAGAGGATGTTGAACGTCCTCCTTCATATGTTTCCTCCATCCTATTGTATATTATACTTAATAAATTTTTCATTTAGGCTCAATCTTAGAATCCCCCCCACAAAAAATAAAATGGATGTTGCATACAAGTGATAGTGCATCCAGTTACAATTGAGGTTATTTTTTTATTTTTTGACACTTTTACAATAATATATTAATACTAACTAAATAAAATGACAAGATGAATCTAATAACAATCCTAATATTACCTAATAAAAAAATAATTACCAAGACTATATAACTTAAAATTGATAGCCATATATTTAAAAAAACACTAAAGGCACTCAAGATATATGTTATTTTTAAAATTATCAAATTTATGACAGAACAATCAAATGTAACTAAATTATAAATACTATTGACTTATAGAATTTTATAATTTACTAGATTATAAACTACTAAGCACCATTATATTCAAACTTTTCTCATTGCATTTAATATAATCCAAAGTGAATAGATTTTATGATTGAAATTTTGATAGCATTTATGCTTGAAATAATGTTTGTATAGGTAGTTTAACAATGCTCAAGGTGGATCTATACCTAGGAGAGAACATGTGAATGATGAATAATACATATGTACTACATAGATATAACATAACTTCCAATTAAAACCAAAACTACAAATCACTAGTAGGAGAAGGAAGTGATCTCATATGTTTAGGGAGTGATGGAAAGAAATAGAATGTCATCAGTGAAATGACATACAATTTTTTTTTCTATAGATTCAAAAAATATAGGTAGCTACTATTAATTCTCTATCTTTCAATGCATGTATACTACTATATGGTGAATATTAGGATGTTAGACACATTTTCATGTACCATTACAAAGAAACATGAAATGTAGATAAAACACATTGGATTTTAGATTCTAAATATAGAGAGATAAATCTAACAAAGATCTCTATAGAGATGACCTAGATAATAACTTAGTTGTAAGTACACTGAAGGTAATATCGATGTAGATCCATAGAATGTAAGATTCTATCAAAGTCATTATATAGTTGTAGATTAGACATCAAGGAAAAATAAAGAGAAGAGATATGATGTAATTCAAAATAGATTGGAGATGGAGTTGGATTTATAAGACTACATCTAATATAATATTGTGTATATAATACCACATATGGATTTAGTGTCAATGCAATTTCAAAACAAAAACATGACACATCCAGGATAATATATAACTTTTTAGATACATGGTGACACACCATCCATAGTAATAAATTAGGTGTTATAGCTAAGCCATGGTCCTTATAGTTTTTTTTATCAACCAAATGTTCTTTATTCTATTGCTAAAATAATACCCTAGATAATTGATTAAAAAAATCCACTCAAAAAACCAAATCAATGATGATAGAGTTTCCCCTAGACTCTCAAGGACTTATTAGTCACTTTTTTATCATAAAGACCTGGGTTAAGCATAATTTGTAATACCAGATGATAATTCTAGTTTATATTTTATAATCTAAATAGACACACAACAAAAAACATTTCTTAATAAACATAAAACAATAATATTTTATTTGACATTCTATTCATCTAAGATAATCAATACATTTAGGTTCTTTAATTAATTTGACACATAATTACATTAGAGAGAATACATTTAAATAGAGTTTAAATCTCCTAAGAGTTAGGAGTCAAATATTCTCACCCATTTCCTCATATCTTTCCTTAGTGATCCCATGGATCTCTCATAATATCTCACTAATATATTTATCAATACCTTTATTCTGTCTCATACACATTATCTAATTTATGTGAGTTGGTTTACCAACCAAATAACTCACCTTATTACAATGAAAATAACACTCACTCAATTTAACTAATTAAAAATATATATGTCAAACATTTGAGCACCAACATATTTTCCTAACATAAATTGAAAAGAAAATATGGAAATAAAAAACCCATAACATGCAATGATAGGTCATTGAGAGGTAATCTAGTGTGTGTGTGTGTGTGTGTGTGTGTGTGTGTGTGTGTGTGTGTGTGTGTGTGTGTGTGTGTGTGTGTGTGTGTGTGTGTGTGTGTGTGTGTGTGTGTGTGTGTGTGTGTGTGTGTGTGTGTGTGATTTTGTATAAAAATAATGTCTAATACAGATACCTTTATGGAGGGACAATGTGACTCAAGGCATCTAAAAAAGAATCATGTAAAATGGTATAGCTAGAACATCTATACCAAGAATAAAGAGCCCATCCCCTTCCAATGAGAAGGTCCTAATGAAGAGTAATGTCAAGGGTTATCACTCTAATAACATATCTTGTTTTTTCCTCTCTTAGAGACTATCTTACACACTCCAACTTAGAGGCCAATATGGTGGCCCCTATTAGTTCCTCCCTTTTAGGTTGCCTCTCTTTTCCTATGGATAGAGGCTCAGCATCCTCCTCCACCTACCATTGTATCCACCAAGGAATTAATTCTCCTTTCCCTAGATACTAAGGTGTTATTCTCCATCCTTAGCATTGTCACCATCCAAAATGCATGATACATTAGGGTAAAGACATCCATATCCTAGCCAGTATCTACATAGAGTCTATGATTTATCAAGATTTTGCCCCTAGTCATGTCAATGATCATCTAGAAATTTTTTATCATGGTGTCCCTAATCATAATCCTTCACCCTATGATAGTATTTAAAATCACAAAGTGTAAAATCAATGTCATATATAGTCAATATAAATATCAAAAACATTAAAATCATCTTAATGGTTAAGCTAAAAAATGATATAAACTATAAATGAAAATACATAAATCAACATTTTACATACATTACCATTCTACCAATTAGGGTTAGAATCATCATATGTGACCTCCTTCTAATCAATGTTAAGATCCTTGTCTAGATCAATATACTATGAAACATCCCTATATCCACCTCTTGAATGTTTTCATGTATGATCATCCTAAGTAGGGTCCTATTATGGTGGCGGTGGTGGTCCCATCTACTATTTCCATGTTTAAATTTGTCTTCCTCCCCTAGGTGGCTATAGGGTAGTTAATTATGTCTCTCTTATTTAAATTGGTTGGGTTATGGGCACCCCTCTCCTAAGTGGGTGCCATGCCAACTGCCTTAATATTACATCTCTCACCTTTCATATGACCATGTAATTTATCCTAGGGATAATAAAGTTTCCCATGTACATCATGACAAATTGTTATGGTACCCAATCTATAGGTTGTAACTCAATCTATGAGATCCTATCTCAAACCTAAGTGATCTTGACTATTGTTGTAAGGTAAACCCCATCATCATCTCATTACCCAGCCATATCCTGGTAAGGTAAGGAAATCAATTTATCTACTGTCAAAGTCCCTACTACTCATTGAAAAACATATAATGGTACTACATCCATCCATCTAGTGTCTTTAATATCACCAATCCCTCTAATTGGTACTTCCCTCTGATCAAGGGTGATGCACTCATATATCTAACCCATGACAATCATCAAGTGGCTAATCAAGAGAGATCTTAAATTATCCACACAATAAAAATACTTATAAGTCTAAATGAATAACTCTTGGATCTAAGATTATCATGATCCCCTCTCCTCAATATGTCACACAATTGGTGACCAATTGAATAATAAATTATCAATGGCATTATTTCCCACTATCTAAGATGTAATGATACCAACATATAAACACTATTTATGAATTATATATCACCTCAGTATTGTACATTTATAAAATTAATATCATGGATGTGCCTTCACTTTCTATATATTTTCCACTACCAAAAGGCTCACATACACTATCTCTCTATGCCTAATTGCTTATATCTTAGTTGAACTAATGTTTTTATGATGACTTAGATCTTATATATTTCCTAGAATGTTATAAACCTACTTATCTTCCATCTCTTCAGTTTATAAACCTTCACCTATTTTCTAACTTCCCAAACACTTACATCTTATCCAGATGCATATAATGATGTAAGTGTCCTATCCCAATATACATGTCAATTTATTTAAAGTCATCTAATTTTCAAATGAATCATATTCCTATGGTTGACCTAAGTGATTTAATGCAAGATATTATCCAAAGGGATTGGTATAAAAATAGTATCAACCCTCATTCATTCCACACCTAGAAACACCTAAAATCTCACAAAGTAACCTATCAAAAGCATTTTATCAAGCACTTAAGCGAGAAAATATTCCCTATTTCTCTTATTTCCATATCAGTCATAGGGACAACATATATATTATTCTAAATTAATAAATTAGTAGACCATGATCTATATATTCCAAGTTATAAGCTATGTCATTATTGTACTTACTTATTGCACATTACATGATTCACACACAAGACAACACATAATAGAGAAATACATAAGTTTGATGCCCAATTCAGAGTAGTGGCTATATAGATAGAACTCATTAATAGAGGGGTATTTGAGGAAGATCAAGGCAATGTTCCCACTAACCCATTTTCCCAAAATCACTATGAATATGAAGAGCTATGGTTTTTCCATTTGATAAGGAGTGATAGTCCATGATGCAAATCAGAATGCACTAGTGTGAAGTTGACACAAAACCCATAAGTATCTATGTAGTCACATACAATTTAAGTACATATTCCATAGTAAACACCTATGTCTAGTTTAGATAGTAGGGTCAACACAAACATCCTAGTGTGACACAATTATCTATAATTATAATGGCATAATTAATAAAATGAGGTGATTGATCTAAAACCTACATCCAGTCTACTTTCTTCTTATTCCAAATCTAGATCTATATTAGAATAAAAACTAATTAAGTATCTTGATTTAATTATCATGATAATATTTAACATATTTTAACATTATATCCTTATTAGATCAACATAATAAATTTATTATATGTTTTATCTATATTTCTCAAAATAATAGCTTATTTAGAGATAATATGACATCCTTGTTGTAATGAAATTACTTTGATGTTCACACAAAATTATTATATATCACACATAATAAGAAAATATGAGAGATCACACAACAATAGTTGAAAGCAGAGTAGAATACTACATAATATAGCAAAGCCACTTCGAGGGGGGAACCTCCATAACAATGCACTAAGAGTAGAATATTTAACATGATGATTAAATACTAACCACTACCTCTTATATATAGTCTACTTAGCCATGGTTATTCCATAGGCTAACCTAACTAATAACATAGAGAAATGTAATAAGAATATAAAATAGGTATGTAAGCCTCAATTCGGCCACATATATCCCTAGATACACTAAATTCTAAGGGTGTAGCATGCCCCTCCCCTTTAAAACAACATTGTCCTCAACATTGAGTCAACTCTAGATATTTCTACACAAAGGATTCATCCTCCCAAGTGGCATCTTCACAATTCAAATTATTCCATTTGATCAAGTACTCTTTAATTTCTCTATACCATATTTACTTAGTGCATATTTTAAGGATCACCTCAAGATAAAAAAATAACTCTTCCTTCCTCATATAATTCTATTAACTCAGTTTGAGTAGTAACTCTATGTCCAAAAACTTTAATTAGGCATGATACATGAAATACTAGCTATATGCAAGTGGAGGAAGGAAAATTTAACTTGTAGGCCACACTACCAATTTTATACAATATTTGATAAGGCATACTTAAGGGATAACTTATTATCCTTTTTCTAATTCTTCAAGGATATCTACCTATATGGATCCATGAAAATAAAAACCTAATCACCAATGTCAAAATTCATTTCACTCTTATGTTGTTTTGCCTACTACTTTATGCGATTCTAGGCCATGGCTAAATTTTCATGCAAACTTGCAAGGACCTCCTATTGATAGTGAATATGTTCTTCAACTACACTAGCCTTAGGATGGAACTTCATGGTTGAAGTGATAGATGGAGGGTGGTATCGATATAGTGATATAAAAAGAGACATTTTGGAATAACTACAAATAAAATTATTATACCACCATCTAACAAGTGGCAACTAATGAACCCATTTATCCTATTTATCATAAATAAAACAATAGAGATATCCTTTCAGACATTTTTTGACTACATTAGATTATCAATCTAATTGAGAATGATAGGATGAAATATGAGCCAACTGGGTACCCAAACATACAAATAACTTAGTCCAAAAATTACTAGTGAAAATGGGATATCTATCACTAACAATAATCTTAGGGGTACTGTGTAACTTTTGAACTATATTGAGAAAAGTAGAAGCTACTATACTAGCAAAAAATGTCTATAATAAAGAACAAAAATGAGCATACTTACTACGACAATATACCATAACCATGATAACATTTTGACCATCAGATCTTGGTAACCCTGTAATAAAATCCATAGACACCTCTTCCCAATGTTGGCTAGGGATGGATAAATGTTGCAAAAGACCTAGGGTTTTGATGGTTTCTCCTTTATTTTATTGACAAATCATACATTCAACCACATATTTTTTGGACGTCCCCCTTGATTCCTTCCCAAAAATAATGTTTCTTGATTATATTATAGGTTTTCAAAAATCCTAAATGACCCCCAATTGGAGTTGCATGAAGTTCTTGAAGAATTTTTTATTTAAGAAGAGAATTCTTGCATAGGTATAATTTGTATTTATACCATAATGTATTATTGTTCCATGTGAATTTTTCAACTTCACCTAAGCCTTTATAAATATTTTAAATCAAATTATGGGTAGAACTATCATTATCCCATTCTAATCTTGCTTCTTCTTGCCAATTTTCCTACATAATGATCATAACACATAGCAATGCCTCAACCAATTCATCCTTCCTAAAAAGTGCATCTGCCACTACATTATCCTTAAATTTCTTATAAACTATTTAAAAATTGGATCCTAACATCTTATTTACTCATTTATATTGTTATTCATATGACAACCTTTATTCCAAAAAATATTTGAGACTATCATGATCAATCTTTACTTAAAAGTGATGACCCATCAAATAAGTCCTCCATTTTTTTATTACATGTAAAATGGCCATCATTTCCTTCTCATAAATTGATTTGTGCTTATTTTTATTCTTTAGTTAAAAAATTTCAAATTCAAGTGTTCTACCTTCTTGCATGATTACAACACCCATACCATACTGAGATGCATTACATCTAGTCACAAAATTCTTGGAAAAATTAGGAGTGGCCAATACTGGAGTGGTTCACATAGACAGTTTCAATTTTTCAAATGCCCTAGTAACTATATTAGTCCACTAAAAGGAGTATTTCTTCAACAAAGAGGTGAGTGGGGATATAATGCTATCATAATTTTTTACAAACTTGTGATAGTAACCAATTATCCCTAGAAATCCCCTTAGGTTCTTGCGTGTCTAAGGAATATGCAAGTATCCAATTCCTTGAATTTTTTTAGGATCTATTTGCACTCCTACATGTGAAACTAGATGACCCAAATACTTAACCTCATAATATTTAAATGTAAATTTTAAATTTTTGGTATATAATTTATGTTGTTCTAGAATTTAGAGTACATGTTCCATATGGTACAAATGGTCTTTCAAGTTTATATTTTAAATGAGGATATCATCAAAAAGTACAAGAATAAATTTCCTCAAAAATAGTCTAAAAGTAGTATTCATCAAACTATGAAAGGTTGATGGTGCATTTGTTAGCCCAAAAGGAATAACCAAAAACTCACAATGGCCCTCATGAGATCTAAAAGTAGTTTTGGGTATGTCTTCATCATATATTTAGATTTGATGATATCTAAAATGCAAATCTAGCTTGGTAATATAAAGATCACCATTTAATTCATCTATCATATCATCAATGAGGAGAATAGGAAACATATATTTGATAGTGTATTTATTGAGTTCTCTATAATTATCACACATCTTCCAAGTGTCATCTTTCTTTCTCACCATGATAAATGGTGAAGAATATTCACTTTGGCTTTGGTGAATGATTCCTACATTAAACATCTCTTATACCATATTTTTAATTTCACTTTTTTAGGCATAAGGATATGTATATGGCCTGATGTTGGGTGGTGTACTACCAAGAATATGTTTGATATAATGATCATGTATTTGGCTAGGTAAAAGCCCTTTTGGCATGTCACCAAAAATAATTGAATGGGAATCAAGCACTTGTAGATCAAGAGGTGTAGATGGCTGAGTTGGCTGAACTTCTATGGAAAATAAGTGAGCTAAAAATCCTTCAACACCCTTTCATAGAATCTTTGTTATTTTATGGGAGTTAACTAGTTGTGTAAATTTAGCCCTTAATCCCTTTAGCTCAAATTTCCTTCCATCATAATGAAAGAGAACGAATTATTCTTGGAAATTCATCTCAATAGTGCCAAAATTGGTGAGCCACTATAGCTCCCCCCATAGAAATATAAAAAATAGGAGAATCCAATAAGTAGTCTCCCATGGATAGTTTAATAATATGGCATTTTATTGAGCAGCCAATAATACCACCATCTGCAATCATGACTTAAAATTTTGGAATGGCATAAATGAAATAGTTCAAGTGAACAACAAACTTACTATTGATGAAGTTGTGTGTGCTCTTATAATCAACCAATACTCTAACCTTTTATATTTTTAATAAATCTACCATGTTAAGAGTTTGGGGAGTGTACCTAAAATAGCATGATAGGAAATAGTAGGCTGAGAGTCCTCATATTCCTCCTCAAAACCTTCTTCATCCTCACAAATTTCTTCCTCATCATCACCCTCATTAGCACCTTTGATGTAAAATAACTCCTTTTCATCATAATGATGGTCTTTCCTCTATTTTCTATCACAACCCTAATACAACCCTTTATCTCTCTTCTCCTTAATTTATCAAGGTGTCAATATAGTGGGTTAAGGATATGATGGTGTTGGAAAGGTGTGATCATGACTAGTAGTGAAGGTTTTCCATTTGACCATCTCTTTTTCCTCTAACATGCATTCCTATGAAATAGTTTCTAATATAGATGTTCGTTTAAACATCCAAACCTCTAATTGGATGTTATCTTTGAGGCCACCCAAAAATAGGCTAGTCAAATTTTCCTCAATGATGTCTTCCACCAGTAATGATAGATTTTGAAATTGATGAATATAATCCTTCATAGATCCTATTTACCATAGTTTGGCTAACTAGCTAAAGTAGTTCTTAGAGACATTATTATGATAATGAGCTAATAACTCATTAGTGAAAATATACCATGTAATATGATCATCATTCTTTTTATTCTAAGAATACAACCAATGATACCAAATGAACTGCTTAGGTTCCAAATATAAAGATGCAATTATCACCTTCTAAGAACTAAGAATTTGATGTAGATCAAATAAATTATCAATTTGGGTAATCCAAGTGAGATTATCCTTACCATAAAACTTATGCATGTCCACTTTTGAAAACATTAGTTTCACACTAGAATTGGAGTTGTTAGTGTTTAGAGGAAGAGGACTTGAATGATGAAGTGGAGAGTTATTTGACTGTAATTTAGATGAAAGGGTAGAAAATTAATTATTGATCTAATTTAATTAAGTTTTAACCCCATTAATCTCTTTGTTCATCACTAAAACATCCATTTAAACTACAATAAAGTCATCATGCCACACCAAACCCTTTATGTCAACTTGAAATTGAGAAATCAATGGATCTAAATTTTTAGATTCCATTTCGTTAATAGGAGTCTTAGGAGTTTCTTGCCCCCCTTTTGTTCCTTGTGTAGAAGGACCTACCATATACAAACCCTAGGAGGGTTTTTTCCCTAAAAAAATTATACCAAGAGATGGTACCATTGCAATTACCTCACCAAGATGAATATAATGGCTACCTTTAAGTATTAGGGTAAAAACATTTAGCTCTAAAAAAGTGTACTAGAAGAATATACCATTATGATCATCTCACTGAGATGAATCCAATAAATGAAATTTTGAAAACATAAAAAAGAATTAGACTTGTTTTTTTCAAAAAAATATTTTCAACAATACTGTACTAACAAAAAAAATTAATTCTTCCTAGATTGTAAGTTATTTTTGTTCACTCCTACTCTTAAAAGTTGCACCTCACCAAATATAGAAAAAAAATGCCACAAGAAACTTGCCCAAATCAAATCTCAAATACCAATTGTAATGAAATTACTTAGATGTTCACACAAAATGATTATATATCACATATAATAAGAAAATATTAGAGATCACATAGTAATAATTGATAGTATATCAAAATATTGGCTAATATAACAAATCCACTTCGAAGGGGAAACCTCTACACCATTTCACTAAGAGTATAATACATAACATTATGATCAAAGACTAACCACCACCTCCTATATATAGTCTACTTAGCCATGGTTATTCCATAGGATGACCTAACTAAGAACATAGAGAACTATAATAAGAATATAAAAGAGGTATGTAAGTCACAAATCGACTAGACATATCCCTAGACACACCAAAGGTTAAGGGAATAACACATATGCAATATGTTATTTATTCCCCTTTTAACCTTAGACTCTCCATATCTATTTTTTAGTGTTAAACATTTGGTGAACCAAATCTTTGAACATTATAATTTCCTAAGCAAACCATATAAGATATTTCTTACCTATGTTTTCCTAATATTTGTATCATTTATCTCCCTTATCATGTAATATATTGATTTCTTTGATCAATATGATTATGAAACTCTCCAAATTTATGTCAAACAAGGGGGTAAATTTGATTACTATTTTATTCTTACAAATTCTAAAGCCTCTAATCTCAAATATTTGAATGGTAGTAGCTACCATCCCTCTAATCAAGTCCATAGTCCCACCATTTCAATAGATAATTTGATCCATCTTAAGGAATATAAATAACCTTTAGCATTACCCATTAGACTACCATCAGATGATTTTTTCCTTTGATATTTTATAAAATATGGATACAAAGGACAAGGTTGTGTAAATATGAACAAGGTATAACTTACCTTATATATATTAAATATAATACAAATTGGTGAGGCTTGGGATTTTCAAAAAATCCATTAGTCACCAATAAGTTAAGTCATCTAATAATTCCCTTAATGAACATTATACTAAAAAAGTGGATACATATGACTAAGATGTTCCTTCATATGATCACCAAGGGTTTAGATAAATACATAAGAAAATTATCATTTATTTGAAAATTGCTTATAAGGGTTGATATTCCTCCAAATAAATTAATTCAAACCCCTGTAATTCCCAAATTTCTAAATAATATCCCAATTATCAAGCATGATTATTATTTTTTCCTTCCTTTGACATTTAAAATTCACAAAAGGTTAAATAATACGTCATTATGTATTTATCAAATAACTCCACAATACCAAAATAAGTGCCTTTACCAAACCTCCCTCTAATACCAATTGATATATCTCTACAAAAGATGAATGAGCCAATCTCTTCAAATGATATAAAAAAAGGTACTATATTTTAGAGATCTAACACCATTACCAATTTATCTTAAATTTAGTGATTTAGAACTTTTAATTGTTATCCATGAGGATGATGATACTCATATGCCTAGATTCAAGAGAGGTGGTGGATTATAATAAATGATAACACATATGCCAATCACCACCATTCCCATAGATTATCTTATTTTTATGATAAAAATTATTAGGAATCTCCAAAAATAGGTTTCTATACTTTGAATGCAAATGGATTTCCATAATACTAATCCAAATATTATCACATTCAAGAATCAACCTCTTGAAAATGTATGCTTGAATATCCTTATCCAAAATATTTTAAAATACTAGATTTACCTCTATTTTTGAGTCATAAGGACCCATTAAATCACATGATTAACTAGTATATTATTTTCATCAATGGGCAAAATATGACAAAATATTGCTAAAAGTATTGAAAATGATCATTTATGACGAGGCTCATAACTTGTTCTATAGCCTATTAAAAGGTTCTATAAACACTTTTTCACAATTATAAGATGCATTATTCATGGATTTCAATAACCATAAGGTGACAAAACTCACATTGGAATATTTTCACAATTTCAAGAAACATGATGTTGAATCCCTTAAATATTATACCATATGATTCAAAAGTACATAATATGAGCTAACATTTAGACCTTCAAATTTTGAGTTATAATTCATTTTTTTTAGGGGTCTTCTTTCTACACTGAAATAAATAACATTACATAAATAATATGAGAAATTTACCCATTTATATATGGATGTACATAGATATTATTGATTCATACTTACTCATCCAAAGGAACTTAAAATATTCCCTTACAATTACCAAATTTGTATTCCTCACACAAAGGAGCGAGATGAATTACCAAATGAACATTATGAAAAAAATGTGGAGTTCCTAATATTTATATGGAATATCTACAAATTTTACTAAATATGGGACCAATCCAAGGTCAACATCCTATGTAAACATCCCAAGGTTGAAAATCCAAAAAACATCCTACACAAACAAAAACTGCTTGAAATATAAGACTTTTACAAAAACATGGTTTTGTCTTAAAATACTTACAAATAAAATGAATTTGGAAAGACTCATTGAGAAACATAACAATAAAATTTATTGTGGTCTTAAATTTATTCAAACATAGGTTTTGGTTATGCCACAAACCTCTCCCTATGTATTTACATTGGACACTCTTTGGTTATATCAAATGGAATAAAAAATTAACAAAAATCAACACGGTATTTCTTTTTATCATGAAAGAAAATGGATCCATATCCCAAAAGATAGCATTGGTTATTATAATACACATAAAAAAAGTGAGGATTAACATGTTATGTACCATTTACACTTATCCAACAATGATTGAAACAATGTAAAGGATCCAACATAAGGTTATATGGCTTCACACACTCCAATAATTCCAAAGAAAAAAATTCAAAAATCCAAAAATATGTTTAGAATTTACATATCATATTAGCTCCTTGGAATACATGTTATTAGTTCCATGTTGGTAGATGGAATATCATTTTTTTATATATGCACATGTTTCACACATATCTTGAGTTTGGTTTAAGAGTACACATACATTATCTATACACATCTGGGTGTTGGTTTTTTCCTCTACTCATGTCACTAGGAGATTGGGGGCATCTACCTCTATGTCATGATACATCTAAGTTATATCATTATATGTTAATTTTACATTATCATGTTTGAGATCATATATGTACTTACACATGCCTTTGAACATCATTATATATTTTTCAATGTACTTGATATGATATGTACTTAACATTTTTTTCTAACTCATATCATCCATGGACTAGTATGTTATGTTTATGTTTCTTTCTTATAATTTTATTTATGCACTTATTTGAGTGTCTTGTCTTTTAATTTTCTTTATTGTTTGAGAATTTGAATATGATCAATTGTTTTTGCAACCCATTCCTATTTTTTCTTATTGTAACATTTGTATATGTCATGGTTTTTTGTATGTTGTAATTTGAATATGTGATTCTTTCTCTTTTAAAATTTTGAATAAGTCATGTACCTTCAATTGTGTAGCATTTAAACATGACCATTATTTGAGGTCTCCTTTTACCATTGAACTTACAATATTTTTTATTTAATATTATAGTGGGGCCATGTTATGAAAACATGTTCTCCACATTTACACAGTTTGAAAATTGGCCAAAGTCATAGGTATATGATTTAGATACACATTTGTGGAACAATTTTATACATTGGTACCCTTGTTATACATATTTTAAATGTGATATTTATCTAATGTTTATATTATATTAAATATGTGCCAAATATTAAAAAATAAAATCAGTTTTAGATTCTAAAATATTTCAAGGACTTTCATCACCCACTAGGTTGGGATTTTATGAATAGTATGAAACAAATCTACTATAGTAGTTGGTTCAACTTTTGATATGGTTGAGGTGATTAATATTTAAAAATTTATAGGTTGGAATTGATTCCATCATCCAACCTCACTATTTTTGTAGTGTGATTTGACTTATTTCACTCACACTAACTAGGTTATAGGTATGATTGGGTTGCATAGTTGAGCGAATCTCAAAAGTTAGGTGAAAACTCATATTTTCTCCAAGATTAGGGGGACATGTCATAAAATATATCCATTTATTTATATATATATGAACTTTCCATATTTATATTTATCTTAATCTTATTTTTATTTGTTCATAATGACACATCTTTCAAATGAAATTACCAAAAGGTAAGATAGTTGCATCGATACACATTTGTACTCCTAAACCTCGATCTCTTTCAATTATCATAATATCAATGATTTATTAATTTAAATTATATAAATTTATTACATACTATATCATGTTATTGTTTTCATGTCAATCACCAACAAATTACTCAAGTTAGATTCAATCAAAGATAAGTTGTGTTATACAAACCTAGGTACACATTTCTTCTCCTTTAAACTAGTAATTTCACTACTAGATTAAAGGGGGGGACATAGACACTATTTATGAATTATATATAACCTCAATATTTTATAATTGGAAAATACATATCATTTATTTACTTTCATCTTCTATATATCTTGCACTACTAAAAGGCTCACAAACAATATCTCTTTATGCCTAATTTTTTATCTTTTAGTCTAACCAATGTTATTTTGATCAATCAAACCTTATATATTTCCCATAATATTATAAAATTGTTTATCTTCCATATCTGAAATTTCTATACTTGTATCTATTTTATAACTACCTGTACACTTAGGTCTCAATCAGATACATACATCGATGCAGTTGTTCTATCCCAACGGAAGTGTCTAGTTTCGTAAATTCATCCAATTTAAAAACCAAGGTATTATTATGGTTAGACTAAGTGATTTTATGTTATATATTATCCAAATGTATTGGAATATATATAATATCAACCCTCATTCTTTGCTTAGTTAGAAAACCCTAGCAACTCACAAGGTAATTTACTAAAATCATTCTATTAAGCACTCAAGTGAGCAAAGCTTTATTATTTTCTCCTATTTCTAAATTAGTCATAAGAACAACATATATACATGTTTTAAGTGTTGAATGAGTATATAAAGAGATATGTTTTACAAGTTATAAGCTATTCCATTATTTTACTCACTTATCACACATTGCATGATTCACATTTAATTCAACATGTAGGGGCAATCTACATAAATATGAGGCCTTGTTCAAAGTATTAGATATGTAGGTAGTGATAATTAATAGAGTATACTTTTGTGTAGCTCAAAACCATGTTATTACTAACCCATTTATCCTATAACCACTATAAAGATGAAGAGTAAGGGTTTTACCATTTGACAAGGAGAAATAGCCCATCACCTAGATATGAATGCACTAGAGTGAAGGTGACATAGTACCTAAAAGCATCTAAATATTTGTATCCAATTTCATTAAGTATTATGTAATAGAAATATATGTCCAAGTTAGATAGTAACATCTATGTAACCATCTTAGGTTAATGTAAGTGTTTATGGTAATAGATGCATAATTTCCAATATCATGTGATTGATCTAGAGTCTAGATCTAGTCTACTTTCAGCCTATTCTAGATTCATTTATATATATATATATATATATATATATATATATATATATATAATAATAATTAACTAAGTATCTTGTTTTAATTATCATTAAGATATCTAACATATATATAACTCATATTTTTATCATCTTAAAATAATAAATTTAGTATATGTTTATTCAGAGTTTTGAAAATAATTGGTTGACTTTAGAGATAATATATTATCCTTATCACCTAGGATATATATTCCCATTTTAACCCTAGATTCCCTATATATATTGTTTAGGGTTAAACATAATAATGGACTTCTATATGTTAGGGATTATTGATCCCTTAGCCCAAGAAAGCCTCACACTACACTTTACACCCACATTAGGTGCATTGACATCTCTAAAATTATATGCCTAATTGTTTCTCTTGGTATATCAAATGGATACCAAATGATTAGTTTTAAGAAGGATCATGTTTTGATAGATGTTAATTATAGTCATTTTACACTTTATTTAGGACTAAGGGAACACAAACATGTTTTAATCAAGGGTTGAATAAATTAATATGTCAAAAATTAATTAGCAAGACATTAGGATGATCCTTATTTATGTAACTCATAAGATCTCAGCTCGATGAAGGATGACTAACTCATCTACCATCAAAATTTCCAAGACTCATGGGAGACACTTATATTATTTAACTTTGATCCAATAAATGTAAAATCCTATATAAAATAAAATATCCTAAGTCATCCCAAATACCAATTCCATCTTTCAAAAAATCAATTTTGTTCAATTAATTCTAGTGAAGAGAACTACCTATGTTTGTAGGTGGTGGTTACACAACCACATCAAGTCATTACATAACTAATCCAAGTGATTACATACCTACCTGATTTAATTATTTAGTTTTTTAAATTCATATTTTTAGATTAAAGGGATGATATATCTAAATCAATCAAATAATATGTAATAATTAATTAGTGATTTGTTATGGATTTTGAACTTATTTGACTTTTTAATAATAGTAATAAGTATTCAAAAATAGAGAATTATCTATAAAATGACTATATTTAATGATCTAGATTATAAAAGCTAAATTTTAGATAGGTATAAGTATAATCAATAAGCTACTAGGATCTATTTGTTTATTGGATAATAGTGACCCACCTTGATAATAGTGTCATACTATTGTGGTGTCCTCAAAGTGGAATTAATCTCCTCTTTATAAGACTGTTCCTTTTTTCAAATCACCTTCACCTATGTTTTTAGGTCTTATTACTATGCACACAAAATATAGAACTCTATTTTATGCCTGGAGAACCTAATTTAGTGTACAAACCCTAATCCTCCTTGCAAGCATGGCATGTGAAATAATTGTGTGTTCATTAGTAGGATAAGTGTAGGGTTAAGATAGGAATGGTTTAACTCAAGCAACACTCTTATCATCTAATTGCCACTTTTAGTTTGATTACATTTGCCCCCCATTTATTTTAGTAATGCATCAAATGAAAATGACTAGTTTAAATGAAAAAGATTCATAGCTAGACTTACCTTGAAAGTGAATCCCATGTAGATGAGTCTGAGTATGTGAATTTGGGTTTGTGTATGTGAAACATGATCCAAAGAAAAGTCTTGCAATGAAAAATTAAAAAATTAGTCCTTACTTAAGAGATGATCAAAAGCAAAAGACTATTCTAAAATAAAGTAATTGAGTAAAATTGAGTAAAGAGAGAGGAAAAAAATGAATACACCTCATTGGGTATGTAAACTAATGGATGAACTTGGGGAAAGCCTGTGTATGTGTACAAAGTGATCATATAATTGAATATATTGGACTGAGCCAATGTATTTTTCAATCCTCATATGGGTGTTTTAGGAACTCAATCTCATTTTGACTCCTTCATTACCCACCCCTACTTGGTAGATCTTGATCTATGAATATCTTGCATAAGATAGTAAGTGTGTATAACCCTTTGATGTGTGTGTCTCAAGAATTCAAATAGGCCATGACTCCATCATTTCCCAACCATGTGAATTATATGCATCTATGAATGAACTACATAAAGTGATGAAAGTATCTAGCTGAGTAAATCTATGTATGTTAGTTCTATGGCCACTCATGTATATTAGGTGGTATTAGACCACTCAATATTACCAACCACTATAAATGAATTAAGGCATGAAACTAGTTATAACCTATAATGTGATGACAAGTTTATATATTTTAGATAATGACATGGAGTTTTCCATTCCATGTAATCAATGCATGTTTAGTTGAGTCAATGGAAACTATGTGTTGCACACATGCCCCCAATCTAGTATCTACGTGTACTGAATCTAAAATAAGTATGTAATAATTAAAATTGTGTTACTAAAATTAATGTAGAAGTGATCATTATATGCATGATGTACCCAAATATGATCAACTTGTATGAAGGTGAGCTATAATGAATGTATCTGAGTAAAATCTAAGCATAGCTATCAAACTTGTGATTATATCTATGTAAATCTATATTATACCTAGTGTATTGGTCTAGCTAATATAGAATATCCTAAATATGGGGATACTAAATAGTATTTCCCTATAGTGGATAGTATTACACTTTAGTGCTAGCATCCTAATCTAGGTGATCTAAACTATTTTATGAGTCTCTATTTTTCATGTATCTACCCTATGTTTGATTTTTGAAACTAAGCCTATGTACTAAAATTTATCTATGGATAGTAATATAATATCTTGATTTATTTGACAAACCCCTATGAATGTCCCCTCTTTTGAGAGTAGTTGTGAAACCTATGTAATAATTATCCTCAAGATAAGTATCTCTAAAAAATGTGTTAGTCAGAGCACATGTATGATATTCCAATACAATGTAAAAAAATAACATCATAATGTAAATGAATCTAAGCATAAGTACGTAGTGTAAGATGCATGTTGTAATCTGGTATTACAAAAATGTGTCAAGTTAGATGTAATAAATTTGTATAGAAACAAATCTAATTAATTACCTAGGGAGATGGGCCATGATGTTCATCACAACTCCCAACTAGGAAGGTTAGATGCATGAGATCCCTCATGGCATTGAAAATTGTGTGTGTGCAACAAGAAAATATAAGTGTCATGGTGAATAAGCATACAAAGAATCATACATACTAGCACGTGAGGCACACAAAGGTAGGCCAAGGGGTAATAATACAAGGGACATAGGCACATGTAAATAAATATAATAATGAAGACATACAAGGACATGTTCAAATGTACACACACATAAGTAAAAAATAATCTAGCTTAGATCCACATTGAAGAACATGTTCAAATGTCTACATATAAAAGTAGGAAAAACACACACAAGGGACATGGGCACATGCCCATGGAATACAAATGAAGGAGTGGCATAGATACAAATAAATATGGAATGTTGAAATGCCCTTAAAGATGGAGGAAGCATAAGAAACACAATCAATTCTAATATAGGAAAATTATAAGTGAAAGCATATATAATTCTAAGATGTACATATGTTGAGTCTAACTAGTGATAGCCAGTAAAAAATATGATAAATGAGTAGAAATGATTAATATCAATATAAATCAAATGTGTAAACTGGAATTTATAGTATGTAAATATAGAACTTGGTAGTAGAAACTATGTACTAGATGCCTCTAAGCGGTTAGATGTATCAAATGTACAAACCTGTATCAATGTATATACCTTAAGTGGGTAGATGATATCAATTCTAGATTGGTGTAGTGGATTGGATTCATGTATGTAATTTTCAAGCACTCAACAGAAATAAGTGAATCATGTGTATGATAAAATTGACTATACTAAGATAGCTAGCAATATGTAATATTTGTCAAGTAGTAGAAATTTAAACATAACAATGCATACAATCTATAAATTTTGTCTTTTTTGAGTAGTATTTGAATGTTTTTTAATTTTTACATGTTATATTATTTTTGTGTTTACTAAGTATGAGATATGTACAAGAAAATGAAAATAACTAGATACAAGGACCAAGAGAGAGAGAAATAAGTATATACAAGAGTAGGAACCATACTAACCAATGAGTCTCATGGGAGACTCACTATCACCATGCCTTGAGTTGAAAATAGGAATGGTAAATATCTTCTATAGTGTGATTTATATGTTGTAGTTGAAAATTATTTTAGTAGTAATCTAAGTATTATTCATCATTAGAATCATAACCTAGAGTGTTAGATAGAATTACCTTATACTAAGTAGTTGACCTTTTTGAATTGTGCTTTGGCATATTGATTGGGATTTTACACATTAAAATTATGATTAATATAGACATACTTTGTTGTGGAGGCTCTTTTTATATAAATCCTTATTTTAGAATGTTTGTTTGATGAGCATGATTTTGACTTTGCAAATGAAGATCTTGTTATTTTTGTAATATTTCCTATGTATCTAGATGTTTTACCTTGATAAACTACATTTGTGAATGATATGCCTTAGGGTTTTTAATAAACCCCAAACCTTTTTGACTAATATTATCAATTGTTAGAATATGAGTAGTGATGCCTTAGGCTCATTTTCCCAAACCATGACCATGATAATCAAACTATTGTAGATATTTATGACCAAAATTATAACATATTGAATGTTGAGCCTCTCTAAATTAGATTCGTTTATCTATGTTTATTATATTGTTTCTTAATCTAGTTTTGTTTTTTGAACCTTTTATTGTATTGATTTGTGCTTTGGTACCCATTTTTGTATTGTTTCAAAATTTGACCCTTTTTTAATGGGTAGATGTGCCATTATATGTTTTGTGGATGAAGTGTCATTATTTGAGTCATATGTATCTATTATTTATTGTAGTTTTCTTTTCAATACTAAACATGAATCTGTATGGTGCCCATGGATTCTATGATACACACAAAAATATTTGGATCACCCCATTGGGTGTAGAGGGGGTAGGTTGATCAATTTAACTTTAATCATTTCCATTAGTACCTCACTTACACTCTTATTTAACCTTTCAATGCTTTTTTAATCACTAGTTGTAGATGTACTTTATTGTGATTTATGATTTGGATATGTATCATTATTTACATAAATTTGCTGGGTGAAAATGCATTTACATAATTTACACTATTGTTCTCTAGAGGCCTTTGTCTTTTAAATTGATTTTTTAATGTTGTAATATTTTCATGTAATAGTTAATTCTAATTTTGTAAACTTATAATTATCTTACTCATACTAGTAAGTTGATCACATAGAGTCCCACAAGTGCAAACCCTAGTTATTTATAACTAAACATGTAGGCACACATTGTATAGGGAAGAGGTCTAAATAGGATGAGTATGGGAAATAATGACAATGTGATAGGTTTCTTCATCACATAGAGGAATGATAGCATGGACCTAGTTAGAGGGAAAGTAGTTATCACCCTCATGGAGGTGAGGAGGAAAAGGAGATTCTTTCATGTGCTTAAGATATTACATTGAAACTTGAAACATATTTTTTAGCTTATGTGATAAATTCTCTATGTGTGTATGGGTTTACTTGTTAATAGAATTCCACATAAGAGAAACATAACATGTTATGAGATATGCCATATATTTTAAATGATATAAAGCATCATTTATATATGTGTTTATGTCTTTTCTGAGTCCATTCTAAATTAAATGGAATAAGCATGCAGATTAAAGTATTAGACTTTGCAATAAAAAGTGATTAATTTATTCTATCATTATGATCATGACTGTATGAAATATAAATTAGAAGATGTATGGATCTAAAATATGAGTATAAATATAAAAGGACTTAAACCCTAAGTCTATCTAGGGTTAGAATTTTTTGAATCTAAGGTTTATTTATAATAATTTAAATTATATGTAAAATTAATTGAAACCCTAATATGAAATTGATTTAATTAGCTAGGTTGTCTTAAAACATTAGAAAATCATAAGTATTCAGTGCTAATTTATTGTACAAAAAATTGGATTAATAAAATCTAGGTTTTGAAGAAATATTCAAAGTAAGTCAGGTTCACCAAAGGATTTAACCTTTTAGGGTTTTACAAAAGTAATTCATATGTTTAAATTAAATGGAAGAGATGTCTAAATCATTCAAAGAATATACAATAATTAAAAAATAGTTTTTTTATGGATTTTGACCTTCCTTGACTTTCTAAAAATAGTTATAAATATGCTACTTGGAAAGAGATTTTCATAGATGATACGAGTTCTAGATAGGTTTGAGTATCATCAATAGGGCCCCAAGATCTATTTACTCACTAAATAGTAGTGCCCCACCTAGATAGTAGCACCATACTACTACAATATCTTAAAAGTGGTGCTAGTGTCCTCTTTGAAAGGCTATTCCTATTTTTTAAGAGAACCTACACTTGTTTTTTTAGTTTCTATTCTTGCACACATGAAATCTTGAAATCTATGTTGTGCATGGAAAACCTGATTTAGTGTACAAACCCTAATCCTCCTTCTAAGCATGGTATGAACAATAACTATGTATTCTTTAGTAAGATAGGTTTAGGGATTGGATAGGAATGGATTAACTCAAGTGACACTCTTAGAATAAAATTACCACTTTTATGTGATTGCAATACCTCATGTAGTATTTATGAAACCACCTCAATTGTTAGATAACATCTCTAGGTGATTAATTTGATTACATAGTTTTTTTCCACTTTCTTATCACATTACACTTTATTTTTATCTTTTGATTGTAGGTTACATGGAGTCTTGAATGGATTCATTATGCCACCAAAGTAAGTAATGTAAGTAATTATAAATTTGTATTTCCCTTATGCATACCACTACTTGGGACTACACCTTTGTCAATTCTTGACACGGCATCCTCCTGAGGTGGTAAAATGTATTCACCTAATTTTTTCACAATGTAATATTATCAACATTATATGTCTAATCATAATGTAGTGACCTCCTAGTAATTCTCACATAAGAAATTTCTAACACCCAGTCTCCCATTTACTTCCCTCTATCTCTTATATTTATCTTAAATCCCCATTTTTTTATCCTATTCATCTCTACTTAGATTATTTTCCAAAATCTCTCAATTGTGATAGAACCACCCTATTAGGTGATGAAACTATACTATGGAATTACAAACCTACCCCATGAGTGATGGGTTCATTAGGGTAGTTGTGTAAAATTCCATAACTAACTTGTTATAAAGAGATAGTTATTATTTAAATATAGGTGGTTTCATGATTTGATACAATAGTTTTACCCCCAATAGTGGTGGTTATATAACAACCCCTACAAATAGGGGCAATTCCATCACCATTATCTATTAGCATATTATTGTATTACCTTAGGCTATTTGATAAGGTCTATTTCCTATGATTATGGTTATAATGGTTTTAACCACTCGGGTAGTTAGGTTTCATGGGCCTCATTATTTTATGCTATCTAATACTTTTGGTTTCACCCACCTTATTTTTTAGGTGTTCCTTTTGTGCTTATATAACAGGCTTTCTATTGTATTGTTTTGTAAGCTAGTTAGCTCATTTATTCATATATTTATTGAACATAATATGGTACCAAATATTATGGTTTAGGAAGCTTGGGAGGGAGCTTGTGGAGCAAGAGAGGATGGTCTTGTCAAGGAGAAGTGTGAAGTGCCTAGTGGACAGCTATGAGAAGAAGAATTTTTTTTCCTATGACCAGACATTAAGCTTGGAGGAAAATCCACAAAATTCATTTGATAACTATTTTTGATGATTATTATTTCTATAAAATCATCTAGCCTAGTATTCATCTGATGAATAAGATGGAATTGAATTCCATTAAGTATTTTACCCAGAAATTGCATTTGAAGTTTTCTGGTTGGTCATTTTTATATAATTTAGGGAGGAAACCATATTTTTATTCAAGAATTTTTTTTGTAATTTTAAGGCTCTAAAATTTTATATTTTCTATGATAATCTCAATAGATCTGATGAAATCTGATTTAGCTGAGGAATGGGTATATAATTAGCATTTGAAGGTTTCACAAGTTGGCCATTTTCCTTCAACTAGATAGGTCTCTTCTAATTGGTTGATTTTTATAATATAAATCATAAGGTTTTGACATTATGTGAATATCAGAATCTTGATCAAATAGTGTTGGGTAAAGAGAAAATTCCTATCACTATTATTGATGACTATGATAAACATCATCATGAGGCTCTTATGTTATTTTTTTCATTAGTAGATAATTTAATCTCAGAGATTAGAAATGCAACTAGTACATCAACATTGTGGATTAATCTTACTTTTAAATATCAAGAATATTAAGTCGATAGGGTATTATATTTGGAGAGTTTATTATTTTACACTAAGATGTAGGAAGGTGGCTTTATTTCTAATTTTTTTATAGATCAAGGACATCAGTGATCAGTTGAATGCGATGCAAAAGCCTATTGATTAGAAATATTTGATTACTTTGGTTATGTTGAATCTTCCAGCATAATTTAAGTCATTTTTGGATTCCTTATGCATGATTACTAAGATGCAACCTTTGGAATTTAAAAACTTGTCCACATTGTTATTACATAAGCAGAGATGATAGGAACAAACATTGTTATCTACATCTACTTCTAATAGAGTGAATTCTGCATCAAGGGAAAGGGTAAAATTTTTGGTAAAACTACTATTTCTCCAATAAAAACTTCACAAGTGGTTATAATAAGAGATCTAAGTGGAAATGTTTTTACTATAAGTAACCTAGTCATGTCAAGAAAGATTATAGGAAAAGATAATAGGATATGGATAATAGGATAGGAAAAGATAATGGAAAAGATAATCTAAATATAGATAAAGGTAAAGGTGAGGAAACATCTCCTAATTTTTCTTTCATGGATTCTAGTGGTAATTCTACAATAGATTAAGATTGGTACTTTGACTCATGGGCATCTCGCCATTATGCATGCCATAAGGACTGGTATGCAAATTTTGTTAAAAATGATAGTAATAATGAATCTGTATCTTTAAGAGATAGTATAACTCATTTTATGAAGGGATATGGTAATGTTTAGATCAATTTTAATTATGTAATTCAATATATACTTAATAATGTTAGGTATGTGCTTGATATGAACAAAAATCTAGTTTCAATTAGTGAGATCACTTCACAATATAATTTTGTTGTAGAATTTGAAAGTTAACAATGTTTAATCACCACCAGATATAAAAATATTTTTATTTTTAGGATTGGTGAGAAAGGCTTGTATAAGCTTGCCTATCCATAAAGGGAAAAGTAAAGTACACTTATAGTGGATGATACATAAGTTCACTATGACATGAAAGGTATGGGCATTGAATTTCTAATATTTGAATACATTGAGCAAGACTAAGATTGTAAAGAGGATTCCTTCTATTTGGGATAGTCATCATGTATGTATTGTATGTAAGTTTGGGAAGAAAGTTAGACATATATTTGATGTTGGTAAAGCTTAGAAAGTAAAGGGAGTAATGGATCTAGTACATGCAAACTTGCATTGTCTAATGCAAATATATACCCCTTTAAAAGCCTATTATTTTTTTTATTGTTGGTAGATGATATATCTAGGAAAAAGTGGGTATACTTTCTATTAAAATTATATGATATTTTTCCAACTTCCTTACTTAGAAATCTATGGTTGAAAAATAGGTAGGATAGTCAGTGAAATATTTTAGAATAGATAATCGGGGTGAGTTTATCTCAAAACATTTCAAGGAGTTTTTTGCCACTAAAGGCATACATATATTGTAAAATACCCCTTACACTTCATAGAAAAATAGATTTTTGGAAAGGTGAAACAGTATGATGATGGACATGGCTCATTGTATGGTCTAAATTAAAAATATTCCATATAGCTACTAGGTAGAAGCAATGAATATGGTGGTGTAGATCCTTAATAGAAGTCCTATAAAATCATTGTGTAATATAAATCCAAAGGAAGCTTGGATAGGTTGAACTCTAGATGTAATTTATTTTAAATTTTTTGGTTGTGTAGCTTTTACAGCTATTCTTAATCAAAAGAGAAGTAAATTGGATGTGAAAAATAAAACATACACGTTTGTTGGGTACAGTGAGTAGTCGAAGGCCTATATATTACTTGATATTTATACTAAATTCTTTTTGGTAAATAGAGATGTCATAGTAAATGAACAAATGCCATACTTCACATCAACTAGTATAGTTTTAGATAATGATTCATTGTTGTATTCTAATGATTCTATTATAAGTTGGGATATGAAAGTTGAGTAGGATTCTAGTTCATCAATGGAATCACATTCTAGGGATGGAATTGTTATAGGTCATTGTCAGGTTTTAGTAGAACAACAAAAGAAGCCAAAGTGGTATTATTCCATAATGGAAGAACTAAAGGAAGGGGATTTGGAATAAGGTGTGGAAGGAAGAAGATTGAGATCAGGAAAGTAGTTTGGTAATAGAGGTGAGCTTGAAAATTTTGATCTATCAACTATTGTTTCACATGTATTTGATTCTAATTATTTTTTAGAGGCCAAAGGGAAGCATGAGTGGGAATGAGCCATATAATTGTAATATGATTCCTTGATGAAAAACAAGACTTGGGAGATGATGGAGATACTACCATGAAATAAATCCATTGGTTATAAATTTATTTATAAGGTAAATTGCAAATCAGATGGTTACTTGGACAAACACAAATCCATACTTGTTGAAAAAAGTTATGCACAAGAATAAGGGGTTGATTATGAAAAGACTTTTGATCCTAATACAAATATGGTAACTTTTCATTTGATTGTTGTTATTACTGCTCAGTTTGGATGGTAGGTGCACCAAATGGATGTCAAGAGTGTTTTCTTAAATGTAGATCTAGAGGATAAGTCTACATGGTTCAACCATAGGTTATTCAAGTTATTGGTAAGGAACATCTTGTTCTCAGGCTGATCAAGTCCTTGTATGGGATTAATTAGAATCCTTGAGCCTAGTATATCAAAATATATTCATATATAATGTAGTCTAGCTTCAAAAGATGTAATTATAAACCAACTCTCTATGTATAGGTGTCTGGTGATGATATATTGATTCTCATTATATATTTTGATGATATATCCATCACTAGGAGTAGTCTTAGTCACATTCAAAAAATGAAGGTTGATATTTGTTGTACTTTTGACATGACAGACTTAGGAGTATTTAAATACTATTTAGGTGTTGAGTTTTGGCAAGGTGATTATGTTATATTCATGTCACATAATAATACTTCTAAATAATTATTATAAAGGGTTACAATTATGGATGTTAATCAAAATTAAATAGCTATGGAAGTTAGAATTAAAAACTTAACTAACATTGCTTCAACTCTGGTCAATGAAATAGTGTATCGATAGTTAGTGGGTAGTCTCATTTAGCTCACTACCACTAGACTAGATATTTGTTTTATAGTGATTTTTATATCTTTCTTCATGTATAAACCACATGAATTATATTGATCACCTACAAAATGTGTATTAATATATGTCAAAGGTACTCTTGACTTTGGCATACTGTATAAGAACTCTATAGATTTTGAGCTTTTAGGATATTCTAACTGTAATTGGGTAGGATTAGTGGATTCAAGAAAATATAAAATAGACTATATATTCACTCTTAGTTTAGGATTTTTCTCATGGTATAGAAAACTAAAAAATATAGTGGTATTATCTTCAATAAAAACAAAGTATAAATTTGTGGTCAGTGGAGGTTGTGAAACAATGTGGATAAAGAAAATCTTAGAGGATCTTCACTTTGAGTGATCAAAGCCTAATCCAATTTCTTATGAGATATAGAGTTTTTGGATTATGGTGAAGAATCTTTTGTTCCATGATAGTACCAAACATATTAAGTTTCACCATCATTACATCTAAAATTTTGTTACAAAGGAAGACATCAATCTCTTTTACTACCCCACTGAAAGTAGCCAATTGATATAATGACCAAACCACTTGGTTTAGATAAGTTAATAAAATTTAGGGAAAAACTTGGTCTTTTTTCTAGTATTGTCATTAAAGGAGGGTATTAAAATATTATTATATTACCATAGGCTATTTTCTATGGTGTATTTTCTATGCTTTTAGTTACAGTGTTTTTAACTGTTGTTGACCTGCAGCTGCACCCTAATTTGAGGACATGTATGAAATGGCCAGTCCTCTATCTGACTAAAATAATGGGATCTTCTCACAAGGGTGGGTGCCTCAATAGTGAGAATAACCTCTAGAGAAGACTAGTTCCTATATGATGTATCAATTAGGATTCCTACTCTACGCTGCTGACTACCATGGAAAAGGGAGAAGGAGAAACTTAAAGGGAAATCTTACCTAAAAGGGGGTGATACACTAGAACTATGATCCTACTCAGCTTGAAACCTTGAACACTGAGCAAATAATAAATAAGGAAGACCTTAGACTTTAATTAATCACTTGTGCATAAGTATTTCATGTAGAGGTTTGATCTAATAACTAAAACCTGAGGGAAAATGATGGAGAGAGGTCTGATACAAGACACTTTGGAGCCACCTAACATCCACTTACAATTTCAGCAAAAGACATTAAAGAACACTTTAACATGACCTACATAAGGATAATATAGCAACTAGGTACGAAACAAAATTTGGGAAGGGAGAAAACTCTACCACTTATGTAAACTACTGAAGAAGTATACACTATGCCAACACTTGAAATCTAAAAGTACAGTCCTTCTAATTGATCAAAGAGGTTACACAACTCACCAATGGTAGAGTCTAGTCTAACCAAGAGAGATTGGATCATTTTAAATCAAGGCAAAAATCCACTGTATAATAAATTACAATAGGCCAAAGATAGTCGTATAAACTTGAAGAGAAAGATTCACTTTGGTTAATTCAATAAAAATATATTTTCCTTGTCCTTGCATGAAATGGCCTCGCTTGATGAAGTGAATTTATCTTTGCTATGGACTGCCCATCTCTTTTTGCATGGAAATTTCTAGTGGATGTGGCATTTGATCAATTAGTTAACTCTAAATATGGATTAGTCAACTCCTGTTATGAAGCTAGATTTAGTCCTTCGAATGCATGCACTGAATGAAGACAAACAGGTCTCAATGATCAGTCAACTAAAACTTAGACCGTTTATTCAAAAATAGCTCTGATGTTTGAAAATAGACTTGTATTTGAAAATAGCTCCAGTGTTTGCATGTGAATCTTCTAATTATGGTCATGTCTATTTTTGGCAGGATTCCATGTTCAACTCTTCATCAGACTATCTATTTTCAATTCTTTTGCATAATTGGCTTCATTTATTTTGGTTTTCTTTATCTTTTGCTTCTAACGGTTACTTCCCACTGTCAAAATTTGATGGCCTACAGGAGGTCACTGGATGGATTAGTCAACTCCTATTATGAAGCTAGATTTATTCCTTCAAATGCATGTGCTGAATGAAGACAAATAGGTCTCAATGATCAATCAACTGAAAATTAGATCATTTATTTGAAAATAGCTCTAATGTTTGAAAATAAACTTGCATTCAAAAATATCTCCAGCATTTGCATGTGAATCTTCTAATTCTAGTCGTGTATATTTTTGATAGGATTCCCTGTTTAACTCTTTGTTAGACTATCTATTTTCAATTCTTTTGCACAGTCGGCTTAATTTATTTTGGTTTTTTTGTCTTTTGCTTCCAACGGTTACTTCCTGCTGTCAAAATTTGATGGCCTATGGGAGGTCACTGGATGGATTAGTCAACTCATGTTATGAAGCCGGATTTAGTCCTTTAAATGCATGTGTTGAATGAAGACAAATAGGTCTCAATGATTAGTCAACTAAAACTTAGACTGTTTATTCAAAAATAGCTCTGATGTTTAAAAATAGACTCACATTTAAAAATAGCTCCAGTGTTTGCATGTGAATCTTCTAATTCTAGTCGTGTATATTTCTGGTAGGATTCCATGTTCAACTCTTCATCAGACTATCTATTTTCAATTCTTTTGCACAGTCAGCTTCATTTATTTTGGTTTTTTTGTCTTTTGCTTCTAATGATTACTTCCCACTGTCAAAATTTGATAGCCTACAGGAGGTCACCAGAAGCTTTATTCCTTTATTGTCTTTCATCTTGTCACTTTCCCATGGCTTTCTTTCATTCGGCTTTATTGGCTTTGCATCTGTCTTGTTTTTCCCATGGACTAGTCTTCTCTATTGGCTTTGCATTGGTCACTAATAGTTATTCTTGCAGCTTTATATCTGTGTTAGCTTTCTGAATTCCTTTGGACAAAAATTCTAAAGGATTCATTTTGTCTATGTCTTTTGCCTTTTACCCACTTGGCTTTGTCTTTGGGCTTTGTTAATTCATGACAAGTTTGGACAAAATTTCGAAGGATTCATTTTGCCCCTTTGATCTTTAATGTGGCTATGGTATCCCAAGTTTCATCCAAGTGTCCAGGTTAGCATCCATGTGGCCTCCAAGTGTCCTCAGCCATTCTTGCAATCATCCAGCCATCCAGGTTAGTATTCACGTGTCCTCTAAGTGTCCTTAGCTAGTCTTGTAGTCATCCAACCATCCAGGTTAGTATTCACATGGCAGTCCATGTTGGTAGCAGTCATCCTCCAGTAGGCCCTTTGAAAATATTTTTTGGCTTATGCAGACTTCCAAATTCCTTCAGACTTTTATTCAAAGGAATTCCTTTGGACAAAATGTCTGATGGATTCTTTCCTTGCCTTATCTACCAAAATGTAACCTTTAGGATTTCAAACATGCCCTCCACACCGATAGCCAGTCCATGTGTTAGTCAGCAATAGTCCTTGACCAGTCCACATGGCCTCCAACAATCTAGGTGTTAGTGTGTCTTGTTAGTCCAGGTGGCAATCCAAGTGGCAAGGTGTCCTCCAGCTATCTTTTCTGACCAATTAATTGAACCGCTCCTTTGAACCCACCGTTGAACCAAATTTTGGTTCAACGGTTCAAAGGTTCAAATGGTCATTGAACCATGGCTTTAAACTTGTGTTGAACCCAAATTTTGGGTGAATCAAAACATTGAACCAACATGTTGAACCAAGCCTTGAACCAAGATGTTGAACCAAATTTTGGTTCAATGGTCTGAATAAACATTGAACCAACTGATGAACCATTTGATTAAATCAAAGAATGAACCAAAAATTGAAATTTGCCAATGATTCGAAAAAAGGCTAACCTTGTGAATTCTAGACAAGAGTCTGAAGAAGCTTTACTAGACCTTGCACTCTCTGAACTAATTTTTTTTATCTGCCAAATGTCTACACCAAAGAGCAAGAAAAAATTTGACTTGTGGAAGATTTGTTAACATTAACCACTTAGGTTGGTAAATTTCATAGGCCTAGCTATTTTATGCTACATGATGCTTTTGGTTTCACAAAGTTCCTTATTTTTTGGGTGTTCCTTTTGTTCCCATATAATAGGCTTTTGATTGTATTATCTTGTAAGCTAGTTAATTCATTTATTCATCTCTTTGTTGAGTCTAATATTGTATTACCTTCTAATTTTATCTTTTGGGACACATTCCTTGATGCATTTTGCATTCCTGTTATCATGTTTCTTTATTTTTACACCTTAATTTCACCTTTAATTAGGCCCAAATAACTTTATCTTCTATTTATAATCCTTTTTAATCCCTCCTAAGTTCAACTCAATTAAACTCCATATAATCCCCATTTCTCTTCTACAAGCAAGCCAGTTTTGACTTGATTTTGATCCAAATTACATTAAATATCAATATTTTTTAAGCCTTTATATCCAAAACCTACTAAAATTTATTTATATATTTTATTTTATTTATTTTTTGTTTGAATACATATTTCTATACAAAGAGAGCCATTGTTATTGTAACCATGTCTTTATAAATAGTGTCCTCAACTAACCATAATCAGTTGTTCTTTATTTAGGGTTTTTTTATCTCTTATTATTCTCCCATTTTTTATAGTTATTTATTCAACCTAATTGTTATATATTTCCTAAAATCTTTATTTGGGTAAAGGAACTAGCACACTAAGGACCACAATACAACAAATCTCTTGCTTTCAACTAGTCTACATTATGATTAGGTTGGATTTCATTAGTTTATATTTTATTTGTTTTATTAAGTATATTATAATAAATTATCATTCATTATTATATTATATTAAATATTTATTTTTGAAAATACAACTTTTTATAGGAAAAAGAATTTGTCTCTTTCATATTTGCACAAAAATAATAATTTAAAGTTTCTTTGCTTGCTTGCATTAGTTCAATAGATTCTTTGATAACATAATATTTAATTTAAACCCTATGTTAATTTTAGAGAATATATCATAAATTTTTATCCATGTAAGCTTCTTAATTCAAACCTTGTTTATAATAACCTAAAAATTCCATTCAAACATTCAAATATTTATATAAGTTCATAAACTTAGACATTTTCTATGATAATTCTTGAAATACCCAAACTTTTTATAGAATTTCTTTTCCCTAGGCTTAGGGAACTTAGTCCCATTGTTAATATACAACCTGGTATCAACATTGAGCTTAAGATAGTTTTTCTATTCCACCCTAATCCACCACCTCTTTTCTAAATCTCTCGACACCTTAGAGGATCAGGAATAAATTCTTGATCCACCAATCATTATCCTCCCTCAAAATAAAGGTTGATAATATAATGTGATTGAATCCTAGATCCTCACATCTACCCCCTCTCTTCTTCTCCTTAGATCTAGCCTTATCCTATATCATTCATTTTTATGGATGACATTGACTAGGAATATCTAGCCTAATAAATTTTATCTCATCCCATAATTAATTTAGCATAACCTTCCTCATTTCTCTAGTCCTAGTATAAACTAAGAGCTTCATCTCCTCATAATCTCTAAAAATAAGGAACTGTGGAGTGATATTTCCACACAACTAGATGTTGTTGATGAGAAATGAGATGTCATAGAGGTATTTTAGTAGCATCATGAGAATAAATTTGTATTCCTCATTCATAATCCTATTCCACCAAATAACCAACCCAATCCATAGTTTCACCCATAACCCATCCATTACATTGATTGCTTTATCCTGATGTTAGGGAACTAAAAAAATTTATCTTAATGGGCGAGAATAAAAATAATGAGATAATAAAAGTGAATACTAATAAATAAAATTAATTTGAGACTCTCACTAATATCACACTAATAAATAAAAATGATATGGAATATTTTGTATAAAGGTTGAGTAAGAGAACTAAGGGCGACCTAATAAAAGAAGAAACCAAAAACCCCAAGGAAAGTACAAAGGTTACTAAAATTATGGAGTAATCAAACTCTAATGAGTCATTTTATTAATACATGTTTTTCTTTACTCTATTAGGTTTCTTTCTTATTTTTTTTTAAAGTTTGTCATAGCTTCAGTGGACTACTAGTCAAAGTCTAGTAGAATTTTCTCTATTTATGGTTTTAGCCTAGGTGGATTTTATCTCACATTTTGAACTCTTCTATTTTTTATTAATTATATTTCAATTTTTTTTTAGTTATATGGACGTTTAAACCTTTTTTTTACCCAATCAAATAAAAAATAGATAACAAGAAGTTTTGATGAATTTTTTTATATTTTCAATGAAACTTTCCTAATTCAATTCTTATCTTTATATAAAGTGTTGTATTTAAGATTTTGGTATTTTTTTTATATTTAAAAATAATTATATTTGTATATTGTGGATAATTAAAATTAAATTAAAAACTAATTATTTCTCTCTTATTTTTAGGTCTCATTCTAATTAGAAAAAAATTATTGGTGTTGAGAGTGGAAGGACTATTATTTGGAGTTCTAAGGATTACCAAATTTATATCACCAAGAACGAAACATGATTTTTAAAATTAATGTTACATAAATTTATAACATTATTTTAGTCTAAATTTATTTATAATTAGAAAAAAAATTCAATATTAAGTTATGGTTTATAGATCTTCACTCAAGAGTGCTTAATTATTTCATTAGTTTGTTTGCTTAATAATTATATTTATATACCATGGGAAAAAAATTATCATTATATATTTTGGATAACTAAAATTAAATAAAAACCAATTCTCTCTCCTATTTTTAGGCCTCATAATAGTAGGAATAAAATTATCAGTGTTGAGAGTAGGACTATTATTTGAGATCCAAGGATTATGAAATTTATATCAACAAGAAGTAAAAGTGATTTTTCAAATGCATGTTATAGATATTTATACCATTAGTTTACTCTAAATATATTTATAATTGGAAAAAATATTTATATATTGGATTATGGTTTACTTATCTTCACTCAAGAGTGATTAATTATTTTACATACAATAAAACTATTACAATATAACATATAATATAACTATTACTAATTTTGATTGAGCTATTTTGTTTCAAGACGTCTATAATAAATAAAATAAGTATAACTAAGTTATGTTTAATTATTTTGAAATGTATTTAGTATATAAAAATATAGCTTTGTTTTTTATGTTTTACTTATAGTAACTTATAAATTTAGTGTAAATTATAATTCAATACTAAAATTAAAACTTCTAAAATAATATTATTATAACTTCTCAGATCATATTATTGATTTATAATTATATAATAACTTTTATAAAAATTTTATGAAATAAATATCTTACAACCATATGTTTTGTGTTTGGTAAAATAACACACTGTTTTGTATTTACTACAATAGTAACCTATATAAATATGATTATTTAAGTGAATTTTTTTCAATATTTTATTTTAATGGAGATACTAATGGATATTCAACAAATAAATTTAATGAATTTTTATTTTATATTTTTATGGATTATATCTTAATGGATCTAAATTTAAAACATTTTTTTGTCTATAGATTACAAATCACATTGATCAGATTTGATTTTGTTTGACCTAAATGGTGTTTTAATTCATATAGTTCACAACAAAGAGGTTTCTCCAAAGAATACTTACATAGCAAAGGATATTCAACTTAAAACACAATACTACTTACTTCAACCAAACATAAGGTATTTATTACACAAATGTTTATGTATTTTAAAAATTAGTATATGGACATCATAAAATTCCAAAAACATAAAAATAAATAAATAAATGAATTAATGAATAAAATTGACACAAAATTACTTTCAACTTATGTATACCCAATAATATTACAAATTAGTTCACTAAAATGATTATAAATGTTTTTAAAAACCTAGGCTATTTTAAAAAAACTTGAGTTAGTTTATAAACATAGCAGGGGTCTATAAAATCAATTCAATAAAATGATAATTTATGAATCTTAAGAGAAAAATATTTGTAATGGTAAGCATAATTATATTATCATAAATATAGATAATTTTTTTCCTATGAATATGATTTCTTGATGTATGGATTAGGGCCAATGTTACTATGTGTAAAATATTTCACATATGTAAAGTAAAAAGTAAATATATTGTATTGATTATGATGTTTAAATTGATACATGGATTATTTTGTCATGAACTCTCTACACTAATCATTACAAAGATACATGTTATAAATTCACCACACTAAATATTTCATGGATGTTTGTGATATTTTTTGTGTACTTATATTCTCCCTAATCTTTACAAACTAAATGTTACGTGGATATTTATGGCATTTTTCAAATCATCAATGAATAAATAATTTGAGATGATTCATTTAGTATTTTTGAGGAATTTTCTTAGCATTAAGGTAAACTAAATGGATGATGGTCTGTTTATATCCTAAAATAAGTATGAAATTGAAAATTTAGAGAGAGATATAATGATTAAAATTAAACCAAAATTAATACCCAGAGCAATAGGTCTAAAATAAAATAACTAAAATTACAACTCATTCATATTTTCACTAAGGCATTATCAAAATGAATTTTTCAAAGAATCAATGAATAAATAATTTGAGATGATTGATTTAGGTGTTTTGAGGATTTTTCTTAACATTGAGGTAAAATACATGGATGATGGTATTTTTATATTCCAAAATAAGTATGAAATTGAAAATTTATAGAGAGTTATAATGATTAAAATTAAACCAAAATCAACACCTAGAGCAACAATTCTAATCTAAAATAAATAAGATTACAAATCATTCATATTTTCACCAAGGCATTGTCAAAATCAAGTTTTCAAATCATCAATGAATAAATAATTTGAGATGATTGATTTAAGATTTTTGAGGAATTTTTTTAGCGTTGAGGTAAAATACATGGATGATGGTATTTTTATATCCCAAAATAAGTAATAAAATTGAAAATTTAGAGAGAGTTATAATGATTAAAATTAAACCAAAATTAACACTCAGAGCAATAGGTCTAAACTAAAATAAACAAGATTACAACTCATTCATATTTTCACTAAGGCATAGTCAAAAAATTTAATATCTAAGATACATTTTGGGTGTCATAAATGAATCAATAGTAGCTATATAATTTTTATTCATGTAGGTCTAGACTATATATAAACAAATCTAAACTCTCACATCTAGAATTAGAATATATATAGGTAGCTCTGAACTCACACAACTAGCTCCAGAATGTATACAATTAACTCCTAACTCAGACATCAAAATATATACTATCTTCATAAGTGGAGAAAAGTTATATAAAAAAAATGGTAATAATGTCAAGATTAATAGATATATCTATGGAATATATTCATGGTTTTGAATTACTTTAATTGAGTTATAACATAATAGAGTACAATAGTCTAATAATAAAGTAAACCAAAATAACCCATACTATAGTATGGAGAATGAGAGAATAGAATGACAATAGATACAATTATGCAAGAATTTTTTTTTGAATATATGTTTGTAACCAACAATATAAATCAATATCAATATTTTTTTTTGATTTATTGTATTGAAATAGTCTAGGGTTTTACCATAAAATAATATTTAAAGTTGAATTTAAATTGTGATTAATGTTTCATTGTAATATTTTTATTTAACTTATATATATATATATATATATATATATATATATATATATATATATATATATATATATATATATATAATAATAATAATTGAAAGAAAATATAAAATTATCCCAATATTATTTACACCAAAACATTAAATTAATCCCAAAAAAAATTTGAGCATTACATCAAAAAAATTATTTACTACAATGTTTTACAATAAAAAACATTATATTGATTCACCAAAATTTTATTTTAATAATATAGTTGGTTAATGTTGGATTATAATAACATTTATGTTGGAATCTAAAATATATTATATTTAATATCAAAAAATAATAAATTTTAATCCAAATAATATGATATATAATACCAAAAATCACTAAATTAGAATTTCGTAATAATGATATAGAATTCTAGTATTTAATAATATAAAAGATATTAAAATCAATTTTAGGTTTTAATATAGATTGGAATATGTCCATAATTAATGAAATGATGGTTAAGCCCATGTAAATTAACTAATGCCAATTGGAAGTCCATAATGTAAAATAAACAAGATGAAGTGTCCCCATTTTGGCTCAATTATGCTTCCCACACCTATTAAACCTAATTTTCTAGAATTGTTTAATGGAATTGACTTTCTATTTGGCATTGAGAACATCAATTTAGATGTGTTGAGGGGAAAGAATTTGATAACCTAACTAGGTCTGGTACCATAAGAAAGGTGTTTGAACATGACATTTCTAATCAATCTACCACTAGGAGTAGATTGAACACCAATTTTATGAAGGTGCACATCAAATATATAGTTTTTAATTACCAAGATATATTCATGATCAAAGGTTTCCAAGTTAAATTAAGCCTTGAGAGCATGCCAAGGAATATATTCCTTTGTCTTATTACAAAAGAAGCTAATTTATGATCTTGATTACTTCTATGAAAATTTAGAGGCTCTTGTACCATAGTATAATATAAAATTGGAACTTCATAAAAATTATTCAAAACAAACCACCATACTGAGTGTAAGTTTATAAAAAGTAAAGATTTGAAACCATATCCATCCCATCTTAAATGAATTTTTAGTAGTTTCCAAGCCTTCCAAATACTCCTATAAAAAATGTTCCATTAATAGCCATAAAGAGTTGAGTAAATAAAATGGTTTGAATATTTAATCCCTTTTATGCTTCACTTACTATAATATTACAAAGAGTTATGTAGTTATGAAGCATGCATTTTCATGTTTAATTGACTTTTAATGCTTAGATGTTCTAATTTGTACAAAATTCATGTATTATGTTTTTTATGTCAAGAAGACCAAGACCACCAAGTGCTCATGGTTTGAAATAAATTTTTGATGAAATTCAGTGGAAACCTTTAGCACATTTAGAATTGGACAAAAAAAATCACTCATAATTATATCAATATTGGCATGAAAAGTTTTGGAGGGGCCCAAAAAATAACATTATTAAAAATGTGTAGCATTTAATAATTGAAATAAGGTTTGAAACTTTACCACAAATGAGAAAGGCTTAGAAATCCGAAATATAACTTTTTATTTGACCTGTTGCATCACATATCCCATTATATATAAGGGAGGGGCTCAGAAAGTAAGAGGGATTCCTAAAAAATTTAATTTTTCACTTGGTTAAATCTATATCCATTTATACTAAAGAAGTCATTGAGGTAGGGGGTTATAGATTATATTTATCATTGGTTCCTTTTCCATTGATTAGAAGAGAGTGAATATATAAAAAAGACATATAAATATTCTTTAGAAAGAGTGAGGAAGGAATCATCAAATAATTTCCCCTTGACCATTTTTTAAAGATAATTAGGGGGATAGATACCCTTAAAAAAACCTCTATAAGTATAATTAGATAGAAGATAAATGAACCCTTTGGAAACCAACACATATAAATAAGAGTAAAGAGGAAATACTTGAATATAGCGAAATATTCCAAATTATCTAGATTGAAAAAAAACAATTTTGATACAAAATCTAGTATCTTGAAAGAGAATTTAAAAAGTGACAAAAATTTTAGATCCAAATCCTAAATAGTGAAGCATGGACAGAATAAAAGACCACTCAATTATATCATACACTTTTTCAAAGTCAATTTTAACAAATAAGTATTTCTACTAAGATTTATTGGCCTAGTCCATTCCCTCCAAAATAAATAATGTTGTGAAGGATATTTATGTCATACATAGAACTAGTTTATTTAGGCCAAATAATGTGGTCTAATAGATACTTGACTCAAAGATAAAGATACTTAGAAATGATCTTGTAGGATACATTTATAAGGGTAATGGATCACCAATTATTAATAGCATTCAAAATTTATATTTTTGAAATAAACATGATGTTTTATTGATTAATTATGTTTCCAAGAGATTTGGTTTGAATTCACTTCTGATACACTCAATGAATATTAGGCCCAAAAACATCCCATACATGTTGATAGAATTTGAACCATAAATACTAGGAGATTTTTCAATAGCCATTTTCATAGAAATATCTTCACTATAATCAATGAAAAGGAGTGTATGAAATGCCAATATTTGAGATTTAGTTAACCTACAAGGCACCACATTAATAAATTTAGGCATAACATCCTTTATTTATAATTATGAGGTTTGAGCAATGAAGACATTTAATAATGATATACAAATGCTTTTAAAATATAAGGCATATGAGTAATGCTGGACCTGACTTCCTTGATATATTTGATGTGATTAGATGCTTTTCTATAGTGGATAAGTGCAAATAATTATTTTTAAGCTTTGTCTTTGATCTTCAACTATTACATTCTTTCATTAATTTAATCTACCCTAACTTGATGGTGATCTTAAATTTTTATATTATACCTCCACATGGCAGCCTAAAATTGTATCTCTTCATTAAAAGGAGAGAACTCTAATTCTTTTGAATTCATATGAATTAACAATGTGAAGCCTCATGATCATTACAATGGAATTTTTTTTTTCTATTATAGAAATGAAAAAATAAACTCTCCTACCTATGGAATATTCTTGTTACTCAATATATCCAAGATTTATCTAAGGATGGAGTGTAAATTTAAAAATGATAACAATGTCCCTCTTTATCTAGGAATGAGAAAGATAGGTAGTATTAAGATAAAAATATGTCTTGGATGTCCTTTGGGGGATTAGAGGCATTGAATTATAGTCTTTACAAGAAGGCAATTTTAAATAAAATATATATCATGAGAGCTATGTTGTAATAAAAATTATTAGCATTAAATATGTCTATGTATATATATTTTGACACCTAATAATTGTCATACAAAAGATTATATGATGTGAACCATATTGAGGTGGTATAAAATTGATGGTGGTGGTTGGGTTCAGATTGCATAATTTTATTACACATGTAAAACCACACTCTCTTTTCCTAATGCACTAACACATGAAAAATAACCAATACTTCTCTTCACATGATTTAATTATGTTAAATTTTATAAGTAGGATCTAATTAGCATCAAAGAGAGAATAGGATAATCACATTCAAAATGATGTCATTTCCATTGCATCATTATAATTATAAAGGCTTGAAATATTAAGAATATGGTTGTTGAAATAAAAAAGGGTCCACACAACCTAATGAATACAATCCAATAAAAAATTAATGATTTGAGGTGAAAGAGATGAAGAAATTAAAGTGACAATTTCCCCACATCCCATATCATGCTCTTAAGTATAGTGGATGGCACCTAGAAATATCATTATGATAGAGGAGGTGAAACAAAAACATGATACTTTAACTTATTTAAAATAAATTATTTTCATGTAGGTAAAATATTAACACATATCCCAAAAATATACTTATGGATTGTGTTAGTGGGCATCCGTATATTTAAAGAGAACATAATCATTTATTATATTATGTTATTATTTAAATTTCAACATCAATCTATACTAAAGAATACATTTTTTCACTAGATAGGATTAATGATTATCCTTATGAAATATCCTGACTAAAAAGCATGATGTTTTTCTTGAGCATGTTTTATACCTTATAAAGATGGAGAAGGTTGTGATAATATTGGTACACTTCCATACATTCAAAAACCATTGGGTTATCAATTGTAATAGATTTAATTTATTCCTAATGAGGTTATGATGAATGAAAACATGGTTGCATCACTAGAAGTATAAACTATTAGTGGCACCATGAGATAATTTATAAGAACTAGTTTTTTGGATAATAATTAATAACCTCCTAATGTTTTTTCATAGTGGATAAGGGCTTATATTCAAAATGCAATTGTTAATTTTTATTCATCTCAAACATTATATTCCATATATCTATAGATGTATGAGTATTATTTTTCACATCAAAAGTGGTTTTGGGAGGAGGAACGAGATTGGGGTTAGCCATAAGTAGGAATTAACATATTTTATGATAAAATAATTGAAATGGAAAAAAAAATTATAAGATGATGTAGAGCACATGTGTAGTATTTTTTCAATGACTTAGATGTTTATAGTTTTATTAGAATCCTTTAACATGTATATTTTAACATAGACATATTTCTAAGACTGGGATAAATAGATTTTTTTCTATAAAACCCTATTAAGTACCCTAAAGTATTAAGTAATTTATGAAAAAATCCCTAAAATTTGAATGTAAGGCAGAGTAATTTAATCCCAACCAAGATTTTTAGTTTATCATGCATAGAGACATTGAAATCTTAGGTCTAACGAGAACTAAACTAATGTTTTTCAAATAACCAGGTCCTATGAGCTAAAATATCATGAAAATGGCCTAAGATCTTAAAATTAAATAAAAAATATCTTTGGCCATCCAAGTGTTGTATACCTAGGATTTTAAAGTTATTTTAGTGGGGACTTGACTGATAAAATAAGCTACAAGAGTAAATTTTTCAAAGTAACTACAAGCTTTATCAAACTTAGGATATTCTAAGAAAACATTGAGATGGTTATTATGGGTAGTACCAATACCTCATGTAATAATTTTGGAACAAAGTGAGGTTTTAAATAATGTACACCCCACCTTGTTTTAGGTTAAAAAAACATATTTAGAATTGAAGAAAAATAAATGCCTAATGTATAATTTTTTAAATTTGAAACTTGAACTAAATTTTTAATGAATTTGAAATATCATCTTAGTTAGATAATTTTTGTTAATAATTATTACAAATAAAATGGGTTCACTTTGGAAGGCTTTTTCACAAGCAATTTTTTTTATACTTTTTTATGTCAATAAATTTAATTTATACTGCAAATAAATTAAATAAATAGATAAAATTTATTAAAATATAATGATTGAAACATATTTAAAATGGATAAAATTTATTCATTCAATAAATAGTTAATTATATTATTAAGAATCAGAAGTAAAGTTGGATATATTTTGATTTAGTTTCACAAGTGAAATTTACTAAGGAACTTTATAGCTTGACAAAACCATTTAAAAATGATAGGTAATTTTTTAAAATTAATTTGTAATAAAAATTATCTAATACTAAAATTGTATTATCTATAGTAATTTATTGATTCTCATGTGAATTAATTTAAGGGTATTTTAGAACCCATTTTTTTCAACCCAAACTTAGAGTGAAAATATTATTTTGGAACCTTTATTTTCTACCATGACTATTGAAAATTCCTTAGATAGGATGTATAATTTAATTCCTTATGATGTAATAGTATTAAATGTAATGTGGAATAATTTAAATCATTTAATATCATTTTTAAATAATATATTCGACATTGTTTTATCCTTTTGTTATTATGTGTTACTTGTACTAAGATTAATGTTATGATTGTTTGTTCTTTGGATTGTTATGTTGAGTTACAATAAATATGGTCGGTAACTATTTTATAAAAAAAATATCCTTAGGAATACATTTATAACCTTTATATAAATTAAGAAACTTAAACATACCCATTCTAGATATTGGTTTAATTACTTCAATTTATCTCTAAGGAGGATATTGATTAACATTAGAGTAGGAAGAACTCCTATTAATATTATGCTAAAATTAAGTAGTATAATAAACCTTTATATGAATAAAATGGTTTTATATATTAACCCTTGGTGGAACTTAACTATGTGTGGGATAATTATTAGTCACTGAGCTACTTACAAGGGTAACTATGAAAGCATTAGTTGTAAGGTTGAGTGGAAAAGATTAGATACTTCATATTAAAACCAACACTCATTATGGTAACAAGTTAATGAAACCTATCCTTTTTTATGCATATGAAGGTGTTCATGGTAGATATCTAGGCAAAATAATAAGTGAGAGAGGGCATCACTAATTAACCTTTATGGATATTTTCTTATCATAGTCTCTCATCACTAACATTAGGATGTCCTTCCTTGTGTATTAAACATGGCTTAAATTTGTCTAAACATTTAAAACATAATATTGAATACATATTTGGATGCAAATTTTTATCTAGGTAGTTACCTGAGTTGTGTCCCTAGTTGATTAAACTTAGAAACCTAACTATATTTGATTCAATCCTTATCATTGATGAAGATACCATTCTGAGATTTAACTTCTCTAAGTACTTTGATATTAAATATGTTGTAAATCATTAATCACTTAGAATTAGGAAATATAATTTCCTTTATCATTTATATTGATACTTTCATGTACACTTTTAAGATAGTGTTTTTGTGTATCACAATGACATTAGGATGTAAAGATGTCCTATATGAAAGATTATGAGTGTTACATATTATATTTTGGGTATCATTTATAGACCTTATAGACCTTATGTAATCTTAGTTATGTTAGGATAATGTTTTCCTTATTGTCCTAGACAACCAACCCTTAACCCCCTCCCTTGCTTTAATTATGATGAATCATGGAGGATAATATTCACAAGTAAAAATGGAGAGGTACATCTAAAAATGATTATGGTGACTATATATGTAGGTTACCCAATATGTATGGGAATTAGGTCCTAGGTCATGGGATAGGTTAGGTTTGCCTCTTCGTTAATCCTCACATTATGATATGACTCGATTGATGGATAAATAATATTAAAATTATTAATTTTTTTGTGATAAATCTATATATTAGATATTCTTTGTCCTTATATTATGAATATTATGAAATCATGTTGCCTTTATTGAGATCATTATATCCAACATAAACTTATTTTCATTATGTGTTCCCTAGAATAAATGTTTGTTTTAATTATACAATAGTAGTGATTTATCCCTTGATAACCATATGGTGATATCCCTATAAAATTTACCTTGTGGTTTAGGTTTTATATTGTCTTTACTTGTGTATGTTTGACCTTATAAGAATGATATATTATATTCATATTATTGTTGATTACGTAACATGCCCTAATTTCATCACTAAAATCATGGAATCTATTTTTTCTCTAGAGTTTGGTTTCATAATTCAAACAAGATTGTGTCTAAGCCAGTAAAAATTGTTTTTGATATTGGTAATCTAAAAATGAGGGTGCAAATCCCTATTACAAAAGGACTGAAGGGAAACAAAATAGGTCAGTGAACCTGAACAAAAAACAATAAAAGACAAACAATAAACTAACAAGAAAGCATTAAAATACCCAAATCCAAAAATAATAGAAAAAGCCAACACTATTTGAGTAGAGAATTCTAATCCTCCATGAGGAAACCTAGGAGTTCCTCCTTACTAGCATACTTGTATTCCTTTTCTACCTTCTCATCTTGAGCATCCTATAGGACAAATAGTGAAGTAGCATCCCAATAAATCACTTTAGAACACATGGTAGTAAACACCTTCACATAATCCAAGTCCTTCTTGAACTCAATGTAGTTATCACAATTCCTTTCACTGGCAACTTCTTTCCCAAGGGTTTCCAAGATCTTGATATCATCCTCTTAAGTATCATGAGAGTAGTTATTTATCTCCTAAAAGAATGTGTTGCCCTCCTATTCCACTTATTCATTAGGAGTTGATTTCACCTCCATGATCTCCACCTCATCCTCTGAATCAAAGGGTAAAGAATAGTCTATGATCTTCAACATTAGGGTTTTCCCACTATCCAATCTACATGGCTTCTAAATGCTCAACCTCCTCACCATACTCCCTTACACATATTTACCCTTATCATTCTCAATAGAATCATCTGATTGCTCTTAAATATTGGTGTTCTCCTTATCCACAACTAGCTTCATCAACTTCTCAACACTAGGAGAAATCTTGTCTTTCTTCTTTCCTAACTTCTCAAGCACAGAGTGCTCACCAAAATATCATTTACTCTTTTTATCACCCAAATAAGAAGGGTTATTATTTAACTCACATGAACCCTCAGCTACCATATTTTTTTATTTGTCAAAGGACCTAATCGCACTACCCAAAGGGGTCAAAATAGAGGGGCCTTGCAAAGAAGGGTTATTTTTATAGGAATCAAGTGGTGTTTTATAACCTTTCTTCTTAAGGGGGTAGGAATATGACTATAAACAACTAGATATTTAGGGATATGGGGAGCCTAAGAAGGGCCCAAGGAATCTTTCATAGAAGGTCTAGTAGACTTTATTTTACCAAGGCTACCAAACTTAATTCTCAAGGAGATGTTATCATCCAACTCATTATCATTAGCTTCTTTAACTAGGTAGGATTTAATGGGCTTAGGTGGAAAAATGGCCAAGTGGAAATGGTAAAGGCAAATAATTAGGCCTTGGTGAAGTGGGATGGAAATAACACTAGGGTTATTCTCATATGAATTCTTATCAATCTTCACAAAAGACTCTAGAGATGATAAGAGATAAAATGGGAAATTGAATAACACCTTATGATGAAAATGATTTAATAAATAAAAATAATAGTGTTAGTATCACTTGAACCTACATTCCAAGGTGATGTATTTCATGATAAGGTAATTTTTTTCCTAGGTATTGATGAGGATCTCCCTATTAAAGCTAATATATAGGAGAACCAACAATTCACTCCCTCTAAATAATTTCTTCATGCCTTCAGGGTCCTAAAATTTAGTTTATTTTTTTAACCTTTTACCTTCACATCTCAATCCCATAACTTTATCTATAGTTCCTTCACTCACTTCAAATTGAATTCCACCAACTTGGACCTTACCATCCTCATCTCAAGGTATAGGAGATTGATCTAAAATATTTTAATCAAAGCCATTAAGGTATTTTAGGAGTAGAATTATGCCATCCTCATAATAGATACTCCATAGCATGGCATCAACCTTAAATTCTACACAAGATAAGGGTTTGGTTTAGACTTTGACTCTACCCATAGTTAAATTCTTCACAATTTGAGGAAAATATTACATAGAGAAAACCTTGACACCTAGAGATAATTCATCTTAATGTAGAATTATATATAAATGATGATCTAGATATCATCATTAAACTAGCTCTTGAGGCCACTCAAATACCCAAGATCATCCTTAAACTCACTATAATTCATCAAGTAATAATTATAAGCATAATGAATATTTGTAGGCTATCAATAGGGAAATGTGCCACCAAGATTTGAAACTACCTCATGGGCTAGGTAAGTAACTGCCACAAGATTTTGATGATCTAGTTTTTATTAATGTGTCAATACCTACCTCTCAAGGGGTAATTATATGTCATCTTAGCCATAATGATGACAACCTATTTTTACCCCTTCTAATGGAAAAATTGATCATGAATCCACTAATTAGAATATATATGAAAATATATTTTAAATAATATCTCTTTAAAAGGATCATTATGACAAATAAGGTTGGGCCTCCATTTGAAGGTGGTCTCTAACATTTATATATAGATTATTAAGATTCCTCTAGCCAAAGAGAAGAGCTTGATTCTCATATTATCCATAGAATCCACCACTTGGTTATCCTCCCCATATACATGATTAACCTAAAATCACTCAAAGCCAAAAAGGAGGTTTTTATATCTTATATGATGTTAGTAATCTACCAACCCACCCTGGATTTCTCCTTAACAACATCAATGATAAGCTTAGAACCACCTTAAATTAAGAGGTTTTTAATGCTAATATAAAGAGCCACCTTAAGACCCTAGAGGAAGGCCATAGCCTTAGCAACATTATTGTAATTATTCCCCATCCCTCTTTCACAATTACCTATAAGTTCCCCTTTATCAGATCTCATAACTCTACCCCTACTAGCCTAACCGAGGTTACCTTTGGTAGCCCCATCAAAATTGAGCTTCATATAACCATCAATAGGGGGAGATGACTTGGTAGTATCACAAGTAATCCTCTTAGAGTTATCAATTCTACAAATGTGAGCCAGGACACTCCACTGATTGATAATACTAGATTCAAGCTTATTGTGAGGAAAGTCAACAAATTTCAAAGTGTTGTTAGAGATATTTTCTTGCAATAGTTTATAAAACATATAGAAGACACCCTTAGAATATTTTTCTTTATTTCTAAATATCCTATTATTTTTTCCTTCTAGATTCCCTAGGCTAAGATAGGGGGGATCTGAGCCCATATCTCTTTGCATATAGGATGAACAAAGGGGGAAAACAACACCTCATGACAACAAAGATATCAAGATTCTTACTCCAGGAGACTCTAATATTCTACATACCAAAGATCTAAACCTCTTAAGAGAACTCATAATGCAACAAAAAGTGGGAAACTGATTCTTCCTCAATGTAGAGTGCACAATGGTTACAGATTTAGAAGCCTCTATTTCAAAGATTATCCATAATAAGGATATTATTATGTATAATAAGCCACTATATATGATTTATCTTGGGAATAAGGTTGTGATTCCAAACCATTCTCCAAAAGTTAGAGTCATTGTTAAACTCTAGGAGCAGATTGTAAGTAGATCTAACTATAAAACCTCCCATATTGTCTTTTACCCACAATAATTTGTCCTTTGAATGGAATATGGGAATCTTTCATCTTTATATAGAGAGATATAACTCCTCAAAAATTAGAAGAAGGTCATGCTGGTCCTGACAATAGTCTAACAACTATTTCCAGCCACCATTTCAAGGAGAAAGATAATTAACAACCAACCTCCCAAAGTAAGCAATGGCCCTATTCACAAGTCTTTGGAGGTTTTGGGTCTTAAAAAGAGGGGTGACCTTAAGCTATATATATTCCCATAACTTTATGGATCTACCATCCCCCATCTACCACTTAATACCCTATAATAGTAAGGTTTTACTTTTTTACTCATTATTCTAAATCACTAAACCTCTAAGGATACTAATGGTGTTAAACAAATCATTAGGGTTATTATTAGATAGGTACTTGGCCCTCATAATTTTAATCTAATCCTTATTAATACTCAATGAATTTTACCCAATCTTAGCTCAGAGGGATTTATTAATCAGGTGAATTTTTTCTAGTCCCAATACCTCCTTGTAGTTTAGGTCTACAGAATTTATCCTAATTGACTAGGGCAATCCTTTTTTCTCTTCCACCCAATTCCTATAGAAATTTTTGATTTTATCTTAAATAAGAGTATTTTGGGTATGCTTCAATCACCCTACTTAAGCTCACTTTGCTACTCATACCAAGTCTGAAATATAGATTTATATCTTATGTACTTCGTTTAAGTGTGACTATATTTAAGGCTTCATTAGTGTAAATATCTAAATTTTCATGACTATAATAATTTTTGTTCTATTTTAGATCATGTTTTTAACTAAATTAAAATTTCTATTTTAGACCATTTCACCTCAAATTTATACAAATAACCTAACTATTATAGAGTTCCAATATATTTTCCTTAAGCTATTTATTTTAATTATAGTTGAATGGACTAAGGGTTTATATCTATTTATTTTTATGACATAGTAATTTCATTTAAATTTAATAAATTAGATTCAAGTTCAGTAAAATTCCTACCCTTATTCATTTAATTTTACTACATTTTGCCCTTATTTTGGTCTAGGATTTAGTTATTTTTGGGAAAAATTCATATTCAAACCTAATGTATATTTTATTTTTACATAGTTCAACAATCATTTCCTTTCAAACAAGGTCCCAAGAGATCATGTAACTACCACTTCTCAGCTTTGAACTTCTCCAAAACTCTTCAAATTTAGCTAATTTTGGAAGAAAAAAATTTCATAGGAAAGTAAGATGTTACCACTTGTCACATTTCCACTTCAATAGAGTATACAATGCACTTCATGTATTCCATGTTTTTGACTTCCTTGGATGATGTAATATGTCAAAACCTTGATCCCCCATATTTCCCTAAAAAATATATTTGATCCAAATATCAAATATCCTAGGTGAACCTACTCATAAGGCAACTTATGAAAAGCACTCAAGCAAGCATTCAAGTGAGCAAGGCTTCCTTATTTTCTCTTATTTACATATCATTCATAGGAAAAACACATCTATGAGTTTGAATTATTGAAAGAAATCCCATGAGCCAAAATTTCCAATTTATAAGTTAGATCATTATTGTACTTGCTTATCACACATTTTATGATTCAGAAATAACCAACACATAAGTGAGAATTACATAAGTCTAAGTCCCTCTCCACAATATTATCTATCTAGGTTGTGCTCATTGATAGAGGGACAACACAGTATCCCCATAGCCACTATGGAGATGAAGAATTAGGGTTTTTCTATTTTACAAGGAGTGATGGTCCATGAGCTATATCTAAATACACCAAAGTGAAGGTGACACAAAACCCATAAACATATCAGTGGATACATATAGTTTCAATAGGTATTCCATACTAAATACTTACATTTAATCTAGATAGAAGCATCAATGCAACCATCCCAGGTTGACACAAGTGTCCATAGTTATAGAGGTATAATTTACATAATCAATTAATTGATCTATAATCTATATCTAATATGATTTCTTCTTGTTTTAGATCTAGATCCATATTAGAATAAAAACTAGCTAAGTATATTTTTTTCATTATCATTACAATAGCTAACATATCCATACTTTACATTTTATCATATCTCATCATCATATATTTAATATATGTTTTATTTTAATTGCCCTACTATAGAGATATTTTATCACCCTTGTGCCCTAGGTTATCTCTATTAACAAAAAAAATGGTTGTTGGGATCTAGAACATACGACATTGGTACAAATGTAAGCCTCTCTTTCAAAATTTGAGAGGCTTCTTCACATGTATTAATCCACAAGAATATTTTCTCTTTCCATTGCTAAGAGGTGATGTGGTTGGATTTATTGGTAAAATTGGGTACAATTTTCTTGTAATATCATACTAAGCCCATAAAACTATGCAAATCATGAACATTTTTTGGTTTTTGGCCATTCTAAGTTGGATTTTTTATTTGACATATCCATAGATATCCCTTTGTCTAAAATGATATGCCCTAGATATTCACCTTATTCTAAAATAAATCACACTTATTTTTTCATAGATCTTATACCTTTGCAAGCATTCGAAAACCAATTATAAGTGTCATAAATTCTCTTAATCATCCTTGAAATATATCAGTATGTTAATTAAGAATAAAATCTCAAATTAATCTAATTAATCTTTTAACACAATTTTTATGAGATAAATGAATGCTTTAGGTTAAGTTTTTATGCCAAAATCTAGGACTATGAATGTATAGTGTCCATACCTCATCCTAAAATTAGTTATAAAAATATATTCCTCCTTGATCCTCAATTGATGATACCCTAATCTAAGGGTTTTTTTTTTTTCTTAAATCCATTATTCCTCACATTTAATAAAAAATATAATCAATATGAGGTAAAGGATATCTATTCTTTATGCTTTCCTTATTCAAAATTTATTAATCTATGGATAGATGAAGAGTCACATCCTTATTTTTGGCAAACACCAAAGGTGATCCCTAAGGTAAAACACTAGGTGGATCTATCCTTTAGATAATTTTTCCATGAGTTGGAATTTCAACTCTCTCTATTATATTATTCTCATTATTTAGGGTTCTTTATATTGAGGCTCTAATCCTAGAATCATATAAATTGTGAATTCAAATTCCATTTTGGGAGTTAGTCTTGTATATCTTCTATAAACAAATCCTAAAATTCGTAAAAAAATATGGTAGGATCTTCATATTAGTCCATATATATCTTATATATGGTAGGGTATTTATATTTTCCCATCTCATCTACCTTAATCATAAACACCTAACATCCCTTCTATTGAGCCTTTCTTAATTGGGTGGATAAAATTTGTATCACCTTAAGCTAAAAGTTCTTATAGGCAATCAAAATTACATGATGTACATGAATTAATCCTAGATCAGATAAGATAGATAACACATACACTTCCTATTTGGTATACACTTGTTAAGTGGGAGAATGACCAATATGGGGATTTGCTAGACCCTATTAGGGGATCACGTGTATCCTTTGTCACAACATATCATTATAGGAAGGGTTCGAAAGAATACAATCTAAAACAATCTCACAACCATAAAAGAGTCCTATTATTTGATATTTCACCTATACTAACAAACAAGAAAGTAAACTATTATAGTAACAAGAAAAGTAAACTAATCTAGTATGCACCAAAGCTTGTGGCACAATATGAGGGGTTTGATGCAAAGTAATTAAATATGTAGAGGGAACTTCAAATAAATTAAATATGAGTAACACCCTAGTACATAGAATATGAAGAGTAATATTATTTTAGCCAACACTTATGCTACTTCTATCTACTGAAAAAGAGGAGAATAAAGTTAGAATATACTTATCTAAATGTGAACCTATCATAATTTAATTTCTTCCTTAGCCAATGGGGATTCACAAGAGGTTTTTGTTGTTTGTAAGGATCACTTTATTAGGCAAAAGCATCCAAGACCTATCCACAAGACTAGATTCTCCAAAATAATAAACCTAAGCTAAGAATCCTTAAGTAGAATGGTGGAAGAGCAGATTGTGAAGAAACATGAGAAAATTATAACTCTTGATTGCATATATATCATAATGATCAAAATGACCCTATATAGGAGTATCTCACCTAGAAATCATTCAGACATGTCGGTTGTGCTAGGTTAACTTGGTTGACCTAGTACATTTTTGGGCTAATGCCTAAATTCTATGCTAGGTTGACTAGAAGGATAAAAAACTAAAAGAGCTAAAGTGACCATAAAACATAGTAAGTTTACCAAGTCAACCTAGTGTACTGAATAGGTCAAAATGGTAACAAGGAAGGAAAATAAGGATAGAAAGAGGAAAAGACTAAAAGAATGTGTAAGGGAGGATAAACAACTTAGGAAAAGGTTTTAGGATATGAATGGATTAGAAATGTGTCAATAAGGGACAACAATCTTGTAAATCACTAAAGGTCTAACCACCCCTTTTTCAGTGTACCCCTTAAGCCATGCACTCAGTGAGATTGAGTCACGATGAGTTCCTACAAGTTGTAAATCATCAATATTTTATAAAAGTTAAGAATATTATGTGTATACATATGCCCCACTCAAAGCTCATCATGTGTCACTAAGGTATAATAGGGAATGGTGCTTCAAGAAAGAACATAAGAACACACACAACACTAATGCTAAAAAAAGTTGTAGTATTTAAAAATAATAAAATAACTAAAAGTAAATGATAGAAAGGGAAATTAATATAAAAAATTAAATAACTAAAAACTAAATGCAATGCATACCTTGACTTACCTTTTAATATAGGATGGTTTTCTACTATATTTTTATTTTTTATTATGTGTGGCACAAAGACTAATTTTGACAAACCTAAAAATACAAAACTAAGGAACAAAATTAAATAAATGCAAGAAAAGCCAAGAAAAATGGTGATATGTAAATGGGATGTACTTGGGAAATTTAGCAAGCTAGGTGATAGGTACTATGTTAGACAAAATGACCAAGTCAAACAGGAGTAAACTAGGTAATCAAAAAGCCAAGGCTAATAAAGATTTAAATACTCAAACAAGTAAACCTCAAGTAAAAAAAGGCAAACTAACCAATTCAAACCAAAGATACATGTTTAAAAAATAATGATAAGAAAGTCAAATCAATGCTAAAAAGAAAAAAAATGGTAAAATAACATTAATGAATGCGTAGTAAAAATCCACATCTCATCATTAATGGAAAAAGGTGCATAAAATGGAAAACAATATTGATGAGTGAGTAGTAATAAACCACATCTTACTCAACAACGGAAAAAGGGTAAGAACTTAGGTGTGCCTAATAGAGGGATAAAAAATCATATTAAATGGTAAAATGAAAGTAAATTAAGTCTATTAAATGTAAAATGAAGTGAATAATATGATCCAAAGTTACTCAAACATGTTGTTTTATGTCTAAAGATGGATAAAACTGAAACAAAGTAGTGTTAGCATGCTTATAAGAAATGAAGAAGAAAGAATTTAAATTAGAGGGAAAATAGATTTGGAATAACAATTTGGCTATCAAGGGGGGAAAATGAAATGGGTGGACGGGATAATGGAATAAAAACCAAGGTATAAAAACTCTTTATCAAACTCAAAACACTCAAATTTAGTTTGTCACGATAAGAGGATTATCGACCTTAAGGACTTTGAAGAACATCTCTTAGCGACACAAGTCTTAGGTCAAAAAATAGAGTATATAGATCATCCCATGAAGGATATATGCATGAAAATTAAAATGGAACTACTTCCCCATGATGTTCTCTCCATTGTTTAGGACCCCTTACCAAGTCGTTAGTCTACTACAAAGATTGGGTACTTGCATGAGAAAGTAGGTAGCACCATAGATTTTTTTTAATTTCCCTATTCCAATATATTGGCTTAAAATACCCCAAAGGACTTTGGATCTATGTGAAGCTGAATATGGAGTTTGAGCTTTGATTGAAGATAGGAGATGTGCTTCTAATCACATATTCTGATGTGATTTTGACTTTTGAGATTTGTATGTTTCCTTTTAGATATCATTGACTTTTGGTTTTAAATGATTTAGATTTTAACTTTCTTTTGATGGATTTTTATATTCCTCCTCCATACAGATTTTTAAAACCAAAATGGGTGCTAAATATGACTTTCATTAGAAAACTTTGGGGCAAGGTTGCTAAGAGAGAGAAACTTCAAAGAATATGGGGTTTAAGAGTTTCATAAATCCAAGTAAAATAAGAGTGTTATCTTGAATTTTAACTTATTTTATCTAATGTGGAAATGAAAGAAAAATGGAAATCAAGAGGAATGACATATGTAACAATTTTAATTGCTTAAATTTTCAAAAACAATGTGACAAAAGGAAAAAAGAGGGATACAATGATAACAAAGGTGTGATTCCTTATTGTGAGAAAGAGGGAAATGGAGGAAAACATGCTAACATAGATTGTTTGAAAATTTCATCTCACAAAACAAGCAAAAGCTAAAGTTTAACAACAAGGATCAAGAACATGAAAATAATGTTAATTTTATGAGGAGGGTTAGGTCTTATCCATATTTTTACAAAGAAACTGATAAAATAAAAACCTATGAGGGTGCTAATAAGCAAGAGAAAAACAAAGTGAGGGAATGTTTTTACAAAACACCTCATAAATAAAAACCCAAAGGATGCCAAAATAGCATTGGCAAGAATCAACAAGAGAAGGAAAATAAGTAAAAAGATGGTGTTTTTGTGAGGAATGTTGAGTCCTATCCACGGTCTTATAGAGAAACTCACAAACGAAAAACCAAGGGGCACCAAATAAAAATTCGTAAACAAAAGGAAAATGAAAAATAAGATAATGAACACTATGGTACATCAAGAAAACAAAAGACCAAAATGGAGGACTAAAGATTTGTGAATAAGAGGGAACTATTGTAGAGGGAGAGATCCATGCTTAAGTAACCTATAAAAAGTATTAGATATATATAGATAGAAGACATGACAAGAAGAAAATTTATCCTAAATTAATGTTTATATCAATGATGAGCATGTGAGAGACAAGACTATGTGCCTCAAAAGGTTTCTTGGAGTTTAGTTAGTTTGGTAGCATGTAATTGAGAATAAGAGTGGGCATTCCATGATGCCCCATAGGGTAATTCGATATAGGGATGGACATCACAAGATGCCCCAAAGTCTAAAATGACATGAAGGTGGGCATCATAAGATGACCCAAAGGATATATTAATGTATGTATGGGCATCAAAAGATGCCCCAATAGATAAAAAGAGGAAGAAGAGATAGGAAAATATAAGAAGCAAAGAGAACCCCATAGAGTGTCCAAATAGATTTAGGTTATCCAAAAAGTTTCTAATGGGGAATATGATGCTTGAGGATAAAAGAAAAAATAATGATAAATAATAAAAATAATAGACATGGACAAAGAACTAAGTCAAAAATATAGAGAATTAAGTTAGACATATAGGAAAATAAAAAAGCTAAATTGGAAAGCATAGAAGAAAGAAAATAATACAAGATCGACCCAATCAACGTAGCATAGAAAAAGGGATTGTAAAACTATACTAGGTTAACTAAGTCAATCTAGTATAGTGTAAAGAGGTTGGAAAAGAGGAAATAGAGTATATAAATAGTACTAGGTCAACTAGGTTGACCTATTATAGAGAACAAAGGATAAAAAAGATACTAGGTTGATAGGGTTGACCTAGTACAACAAATAGATTTATGGATATTTCTTTGCCTAAATCTTTGGTTCTACTCATCCATTTTTCAAACCATAAAATGAATTGGGTTTGTGATGATGTAGAGAATGCAAATAGGAAAGAAATAAGTAAAAAAAATGATGATAAAAAGAATGAAATAAGTGAAATAAATTTTACTAATATTAATAAGAAAAGAGACAAAAATGGAAACATGAAGACAATCTAACCAGTGGTGGGATAAGATTCACATCAAGTTCATAAGAATGTAATTAAGGTGAATCCAAAGTGAAGCTAATGATAAATAAGAAAGGAAACCAAAATGGAAATGTGAAGATAATCCAACTAGTGGTGGGATAGGATTCACATTGGGTTCACCAGAATGTATGTAATCAAAATTCCATGATGTACATGAATTAATCCTAGATCAAATAATATAGAGCACACCTACACTTTTGATTGGGTATACTCTTGTTAAGTGGGAGCATGACCAATATGGGGATTTGTTATACCTAATTAGGGGATGAATTGCATCACTTGTCACAACATATCATGCTAGGAAGGGTTGTATATCCTATAATCTAATAAAATCACAAAAAACCCTAAAAGAGTCATATGATTTTATATTTCACTTATGCTAACAAATAAAAGAAGGCAAACTATTCTAATAATAAGAAAGTAAACTAATCTAGTGCACACAAAATCTTGTGGCACAAAGTGGGGGGTTAGATGAAAAGTACTCAAATATGTATAGGGAACTTTAAATAAAGTAAGTATGAGTAACACCCTAATACATAGAATACAAAGAGTAATATTATTTGATCTAACACTTATGATACTTATATCTACTAAAAGAGAGGATAATAAAGTTAAAATATTCTTACTTGAATGTGAACCCATTGCAATTCAATCTCTCCCTTGGCCAGTGTTACTTTGAAAGAGGTTGGTGTGGTTTGTAAAGATCACTTTGTTAGGCCAAAGCATCTAAGACCTATCGACAAGACTAGATTTTCCAAACTAAGAAACCTAAGCTAAGACTCCTCAAGTAGAATGGTGGAAGAGTAGATTATGAATAAGTGTAAGTGAATAATAACTCTTAATTATACACACACACACACACACACACACACACACACACACACACACACACACACACACACACACACACACACACACACACACACACACACACACACACATATCATAATGAATAAAATGACCTTGTATATATATGAGTATCTCACCCAAAAATCACTCATACATGTCAGTTGTGTTAGGTAAACCCGGTCGACCTAGTACATTTTTGAGCTAATGCCTAAAGTATATGCTAGGTTTGTTGAAAGGCTAAAAAACTAAAAGAGATAAAGTGACCCAAAAACACACTAGGTGAACTAGGTTGACCTAGTGTACTGAATAGGTCAAAAGGGTAATAAGGAAGGAGAAGAATGATAGTAAGAGGAAAAGACTAGAGTAATATGCAAGGGAGGAGAAATAACTTAGGAAAAGGTTTTAGGAGATGAATGGATTACAAATAATGTGGTAATAAGGGACAATAATCTTGTAAAGCACCAAAGGTTTATGCACCCATTTCCCAGTCTACCCCTTAAGGCATGAACTCAGAGAGATTGAGTCACAATGGGTTTTTACAAGATGTAAAGCATTAGTATTTGATAAAAGTTAAAAATATTGTGTATACAGTTCTCTTCTTAGATTTGAGTTTGATTTATAAAACATATAATCACTCCAATTTATTTGCTAAAAAGTATACCTTTTGATTTTTATTATAAATTGAATTTAGTCCAAAGATCACATCATATGATCCTAGTAGAGCTGCAAATAAGTCTACTATGATGGTGAAATCAAGTAATTTAATCTTTGCTTCTAATAATATTTTTTTCACTTTAACATAAATGGTTAACCTTGAATAACATATTAAAGGGTGGTACATTTGTTATTTTTGAGCTAGATTGAAGTAAGGTATGGCTAGTTACTTAGTTTTATTGTGCCTACGGTCATCTTATATTGTTAACTTATTTTTAGGAATAAATCCAAAATTGATGTGGAATAATTTCATAGAATCACAATAATAATAGATATGAATAGAGATGCAGAAGGAACATAAATAAACATATGAAATAAGAAGATGAGATTTAATGTGGTTCACTCAATATGGGCTACATCTACCAAGAAACACTTTCTCATATTTTATTATAATCCATAAGAATACAATCCAATTTCATATCTATCTTCTCACAATTACAATGCACAAATATTGTTTGGAACTACACTCAACAAATCCTCCTAAATTCACACCTAAATTCATACACTCTATTCTTCCTTCTAAAAACCCTTGTTGTCATGATGTATTACCTATGAAATATCCATTTATACATAATACATAAAAAAAATAGCTATTAAAAAATAATGGGTACCAAAACCATGGGTGAGAATACATATAGAGTGTATAGCACATTTTAAATTTATCGTATTTAAAATATATTGTAATTTAGAAATAGGATCCACAACACAACATTATAAAATAGTTAGTGGTTTAAGTTTCATACTATTAGGGATGAGCTTTAGTGTTGGTATCATTATTATAAAATATAATTGATATCCTTTAAGAATTGAAGTTAAGTGTAGTGTTGCAAACTGATTCTAGTGTAGTCAACATAGCTTTGTTACAACTAACTTGTTAAATGTCTTGATGTATCTTGCATTCTAATATTAAAGGTGAGAAACTATATATTAGCCGATGTACATTTAGTGTGAGTGTATTCCTTTAAGGTTTCATTTCTAGTGTGAGTTAGTTCTAGGATTCATGCAATCATGGAATTCATGTGGGTAGATGAGTTATTAGTTGGAGTGTTCATTTGTGTGAAGACAAATTTACACAAAAAAATAGTAGTGTTTTTAAAGGTTTTTTTAGTTTTATTAAGGTGAATTTTTTGGCATTACATTTTGGTATCAGAGCCTAGTTTAAACACTAGAAGATATGGGGATTGTGTTTGGTATTCATGATGAATCTATGGATCTTATCATCACAATATTTATGTTTGTTTGTACTCACAACAAGTTGAGATCATAAATTGAATTGTTGATCATGTGGTTAGATATTAGGTAAATTTCCCATGAGTTTTGGATTGGTGACTTTATTGACATGTCTATACTTCATGTTATTATTTTTGTAACATATAATGTGTGATATATATTTAATTATATTGGGTAGTGTATTTTAATGTTGCTTATGTTTGTGTAGTTTTGACATATGTAGTTGTGAGGTATTTTTATCTTAATGCACTCTTAGTATTCTATTATAATTAAATAAACCTATTTTAGGTGGGATTATATGACTCATTTTCTTCAAGTTTCCATTATGGTATGATTACAATTATAGTGTTTTTATCTTATTTACTATTACATTATTTGTGAGGTATAGAGATGATAGTGTTATTGTTAATGAAGAGGAAGTGATAAATATTTATGGTATGTAGTGGTTATTGGTTTGTATAAGTAAATTAGTGAGATATGTAAGGATTTTAATAATTTTTTACATCTTAGATTAGTTATGAGGCAATATTATATCTCTTGAATTGATTGTTCTTTAATCTAAGATTGATCTTATGTAGTTTTGCCTATTTTGAACCCATAAATAACCTTACAGTTTTAAGGTAAAGATGTTAATAATAGGTATATTATATACCTATCTAATTAATGGAATGTTACTAAGTGAATTAAAAAATTAATCTCTTAGTAGTGTGAATAAATTAGCATTTAATAATATACTAGGTGTTTATTTGAAAGACTTAGTCATTAACTTATCATTTTGTTTTAATATAGTTGGTTCTTCATATTTATATAAGATATTCATGGATTTATTTATTGTTGTTCCTTGAGGAGTTTATGAATTTTAGGGTCAATATAGCCATGGAAATACATTGAGTAAACTTGGGTTGTTTATTTTCATGACTTTATATCAATTTATGATGGTTCTTAATCTATCAATCCTATTCCAAGACTAAGTGAGAATGGTTTTTCCTTTTTGTGGATCTTTTGAAATATATAATTAGTTTCATATATCTATTTAGGAACTAGGTTTTCTTTTTAATAGAGTCATTATGGGATTTATTACCTTATTTTATGTCTGATAAGGAAATTTGAATTGATAAACTACAAAAAAAAAGATGAAAAAGAAAACAAGCTATTAATATTGAATCAAGTAAGAACTTGTAACCTTATTTAGTTAGAGACTAATTTATGAGGGATCAATGATTATGGTGGATTACCTTGATTATGTATCCATAGAGATCTTAGATTTAGCATGGTTACTTCTAGGAAGAGAAATCAAAATAAGGTAATTATGATAACTTGGTATCTGGTGTTGTTAATATCTACAATAACAGGGAACAAGTTATGTCCTTTGATTAGTCAGATATGTTATAAGAATTCATGATACTTCTCATTGTTTAGTATACTTGAAATGAATTTAGTTGTATTTGGTTTCTTAAATTATTGGTATTACTCTATGATACATTTGAATAGTTTAGTTTTTGAGATTCCTATAATGATAAATACATTTACATTAGGATATACTAGTTGGAAACAATTGAAGTAACATTTATATACTCATTAAACATTACAAATGATGAAGTTGTATTATGTAATTAACCTTGTTGTGTGAATTTCATGTGTATATGATTGATAACTTGCATGATGTTATGTTGCTAAGGCTATTTATGTAATTGTGTATGTGTTGTGTCAACCTTGTATGTAACTCATATTTGTAAATTTTGCGTGAAATAAAAAATATTCTTAAGATTAATTAATGTCTCAAGAACTAATCATCATGGTGATGTATCATTGTAATTTATGGTATAAACCCTCATTGTATTACCTTGGGACATTATGATACTAGATGTAGAGATTGTTAGTGGTTATTCCATTTTGATATTTTAGATATTATAGCAAAGGGAAGTAGTTAGTGGGCAACACTTAAACAACTCTCACTCTATATTACTTTGGTTGCATACCTTTAAGAAGTTATATTTTCAACATGGTTATTATTTATGGGCTATGATAATTGACATCATATGGGTTACATGATAGTTAGGTATATGAGGTAATGTGATTAATTTTGGGTACTTTCATATCATTGAGATGTTATGTACAAAATTTGTTTAGTGGATATGTATTATGACACTATTACATATGATGATGTACTATTATTGTATTACCTTTGGGAGGTAATTGACAAGTATTTCCTTACCTATGGGA
>JARHVA010008034.1:470000-485000 GCA_037957365.1 Torreya grandis | reverse complement strand
GGTGCTACTATCCATGTGGGGCACTAATGTCTAATGATAAAATAGATCCTATGACCTTATTGAAGACACTCATACCTATTTATAATTAGTTTTCAAAACCTAAATCATTTGTGATAGTCAATTTCTAGATAAGTCTCTATTTAAGCATATTTATTACTATTTTTAGAAAGTCAAAAAAGATCAAAATCCATAGCAAATTAGTGCTTAATTATTGCATATTATTTAACTAATTTAGACATATCAACCCTTTAATCAAACATAACAATTACACTTTTAAAACCCTTAAAAGGTTTAATCACTTGGTGAACCTAACTTACTTTGAATATTACTCCAAACCCTAGCTTACAATAATTCTAAATTTTTTTGAAATAATTTAGGGTTTCATACTTTTGATTTTTTTAGACAACCTATCTAATTAAATCAATTTCATATTAGGGTTTTTATTTATTTTTCATATAGTTTAAATTGTTAAAAAGAAACCTTAAATTCTAACAAACCTAACCCTATATTACCCTAGGGTTCACATGTCCAACAATTAATTAGTCTCAATTTATATCTTATTACCATGATCATCATGATGGAATCCATCTTTCACTTCATGGTACAAATCTTGGTACTTTACTTATCATGTTTATTACCAACCATTTTTAGAAAGGTATACATGTATGTTACTCTTATCATGTATTCATCTCAAGTTAAGCTTATTTTACATATTGCTCCTCCATTATGTGAGCCCCATTTTCATATGGATCATTTTTATATGAATCACTTTGATCTAACTCTAATTCATACTAGATGATAGAGGGCTTAGAGGACTCATTTTGTTTTGCCTCCACCTAGACCACTTAATTATCTACGCTCCCATGTTACCTCTACTACTCACCCCTAAAAAATAGTAGATCATGTGGTTTGATCTATTACTAGGTAGAATAGGATGCCTCCTTAAATTATATAGGAATAGTGTAACCCTACCATCCTTCCTCATCCCCATCACACTACAACAACACCCAGAGATCAACAAAGAGAATTTGATATTTTGGATCAATTGAGGAATACGCTAGCCAAAATATCTATATCAAAATTATTATAAAAATCAATAATCCTCAAATATATTCTATTTCAAACACTTAATCACACATTTATGCCTCATGATACTGATCCATCCTATTTTTCATCTATCATGAATACTATCAAAGATATAGAGGATGTGATATCATTTTATAATGAGGACTTACCTTTATAATTAATAATTGATCAAAACATTCCACTTTTTATTCAAGCTCAAATCAACAATACAAGTATTAAATGAGTCTTCATTGATAGTGATTTAGGACTCAATATATGTAACCTCACATATATGCAAACCATGTGGGTTGATATAGAATCTATTTAGAAGACATATAATAACATCTAAAGATTTGATGACATTACAAGATAGACATTATTGTCAATAACATTACACATTATAGCATGACTAAAGACATTATCTACACACTTTTAGATGATGCCAGACCATTTACATCATAAGTTTTCTACTTGGGAGACATTGGATACATGATATGGAGGTTGTACCTTACACTCTTCATAGATTTATCAAATTTATGCATGATGGGTACCTATACACATGTCTATCAAATAACCAGCCATTTAGATATCATAGAATCACTTAGTCTCCTACATCAAGTACACTATTATATGGGACACCTCATGTTCTCATTAAACCATGACCTCACAATATTCCCATTGAGAAGATGCATTTGTATGATGTGGGGGAGTTTAGTAAGACTACTCATACACCACCTTTGTATCTTCATAAAACACAACCACCCTTACCAATGATAGAGGAACAACCCCTCCTATCATAATTACCTTCACCAATGATAGAGGAATAACCTCTCATAGTATAGACATCCTCATCCAGGATAGATGATGAGATCCTTATATCCCAATTACCACTACTTAACAATTCAAAATAGGCTTATATTCATAATTATGATATAGATTCATAGGCCACTACAAAGGATGATCAACCACCTATAGATATTTATGATTATTTATGTGAATTGAGCTTTACATTAGTAGGCCTAAGAAAGTAGAGAGATAATTCATAGGCACTCATACCCCATCCTACATATATAACATCATTTATTTAGAATCCTACATCTATATGGTCCCATACTTAGACATAGTCATCATCATATTCCTTAATCCATTTACTACATATGGTCACATCCATAGATATTAAATAAATCATATAGATTCATGTAAGGATTTCACAAGATATACCACACCAAATCCTATACCTATTACTTGATATAGGATATATGATATTACCCATAGTTTGACACATATTAGTTAGTAGATTGTAACCATAGGAAGGGAAACAATTTTGCCACTTACATAGACTCACAACGCATGATACAGACACATGATCAACATTACAACATAAATTAAACAAATTTATGGATAAGGGAACCATACAAATCATTATTCTACACCTCCATAGGAACCACAACTACCAATGATACAAGCACCATGATAGAGTCATCAAAAACATAGATATTCATGACATTATCCATTGATTATATAGATATTTTTAGTAGGCATATATCTTCCCTGTATGGCTACAGATGAGGATTTTGATCCTAATATTTATACTTTGGTATTTTTACACCACATTAGTTATTAGGGGAGTGAGCTAAAAAATGCTACACACTATCAAGATTCTATTGGACATATTACATTACTAGTTACATGTGGCCCCAAAGTGGCCAATATATTATTATTAATTTTAAGTAGAGACACTCATATATAGGTTACACTTGGTATTACATGGTTACAGGTGATGAATGTTATAGTTGATTATTTAGATAGATGCTTGAAATTAAATCATGATGTACACATGGTTTGTATTTTATATGTTGAGACATATGAGAAATATAGGTTTCACATAGCTACTATATGGTCTAATGTGGTTTACCCTTAGACCATGAGAGAGACATCTTACATAGTTGAGTATCATGCCATTCAATTACACAAACTCCAAACTCATGTAAAGGATAACACCCCAATGATAGATAAATATCAGTATGATGATCATGATGATGATGACTTGAGTTTATATAGGATCATTATCTAACATTATATGATCTTCTAGCAGATTCACTATTTGATTATCCACATCCCATGGATGTGATCTTAGGTTTATAGAGACATTACACTTTTCTTATATACTATTTCATTTACATTTCCAATATTTACTTATACTCCCTTGTTCCTTATACATAGTTTATTTTCATTTTCTTTTACATAGCTTATATTCAAACAACACAAAAATAATATAACATGTCAAAATACAAAAATATTCAAATACTACTCATCAAACTATAAAATTTATAGATTGTAATCATTTTTATGTTTACATTTCTACTATTTGTTAGATATTACATATTACTAGATATCTTAGTATAGTTAATTTTATCATACATATATTATTCACATATTCTTATTGAGTTCTTTCATATTACATATATGACTCTAATCCACTACACTGATCTATAATTGCTATCATCCACCCACTTAGGGCATATATATTGATCCAATTTTATACATTTGATACACCACCACTTGAGGGAATCTCATACAGATTTTTTATTGCCAGTTTCTATCTTTACATTTTATACATTCTAGTTTGTGCATTGATATATCTTGACATTGATTATTATTACTCATTACTTGATGTTTTTGTTGACTATCACTAGTTAGACTTATCGTAAGCACATCTTATCACTTACATAGATTTGTACTACATAGTTGTACATACTTTCATTTCTATCTTTCTTATTTTAGACTTGATTGTGTTTCATATGATTATTCCATTTTTAAGGAATTTGAATGTCATTATTATTTGGATCTACACCAATTCTCTATTTGTATGCCTTACACATGTGCCCATGTCCCTTGTGTGTTCTTTCCAAATTCTATATGAATATGTTTGAACAATTCCTTCTATGTGGCTATAAGCGTAATTCCTCTTTGCTTGTGTATGTGGACATTTTTACTTGTCCTTGTATATCTTCATTCTCAAATTTAGTGACATGTGCCCATGTCCCTTATATTATGGCCCCTTGTCCTAATTTTATGTACCTTATGTATTTATTTTTATGCTTCTCCACCATGACACTTGTATTTTTATGTCACACACACACACACACACACACACACACACACACACACACACACACACACACACACACACACACACACACACACACACAAGTTTTCAATGCCATGAAGGACCTCATACATCTACTTATCGTAATTAGGTGTTGTGATGGACATCATGCCCTATCCCCCTAGGTATCTACTCAAATTTGTTTTTATACGTTCATTACATCTATATTGACACCATTTTGTAAATGATATATTATATCATGCATCTTACATTACCTACTTATTCACATATTTATTTACATAATGATATTATATTTGTACATTGTATTGGAATATCATATATATGATTTTACTAACACATTTTACAAAGGTACTTATTCTAAGGATAGTTCTTAAATAGGTTTCATAACTACCCTCAAAAGAGGAGGAATTTCATAGGGGTTTGTCATAGAGATTAGGCTCCTAATTTTATATTCACAAATAAATTTCATCATGCAAGCTCAGTTTCATAAATCAGACATAGGGTAGACACAAGAAAAACTAGGGACTTAAAAAGTACTTCAGTCACCTAGATTTTAGACCAAATAGAAATTAACACCCAAACTAGGACATTAAAACCATAAGGTGTTATTGTCTACTATAGTTCATTATTATCTAGTAGCCCTAGCTTTAAGTTAGTCTAGATTAGCTAGATTAGGTATACCATGTATAGTATATATTTATATAAGTATAGTCATATATTTGATAGTTATGCTCAAATTTTGCTTAGATAAATTCATTATAGCTCATATTCATAAAAGTTTCTCAAATTTGGAGGCATCATAAATAACATGATGACTCTCACATTTAGTCTAGTTAGATAGATTCAATTACTAGATACTCAATTTAGAATAAATTATCATATATCATATTAGGGGACATGTGTGTGGCACATAGTTTCCATATACTTGGATACAAACAAGTTGATCAGATGGAATGATAAACTCTATGTCATTCTTTATGTTGTATGCACTTTCAATAACATTCCAAGATATCATAAAATTCATTCCTTACTTTTATTATAGTGGTTGGCATTCTTGAGTAGCCCAGAGTCTGCTAATGTACTTGAGTGGCCACGAAGCTCACATACATAGTTATATTTACCTAGTTAGATACATTCATCACTTGTTATAATTTAGTTATATAAGCATCTACTTCACATGGTTATGAAATTATGGATTCATGGCCTAATTGATTTCTTGAGCTACCCACATGAGAGGGTTAGATACACTTACAATGTTATCCAAGCTATGCACAAATTAGGATCCACCAAACAAGGGTGGGCAATGATGGAGTCAAAACTAGATTGAGTTTTTGAGCCACCCATATGAGTATTGAGCAAGATATCATCTTAATCCAAGCTATTCAAACTATATGATCACTATTTACACTCACACATATAGGTTGTCACCAGTTTCATGTAATGGTTCACATACCTAATAAGGTATATTTATTCCTTTTCTCTCTCTTTACTCATCTTTACTCAGTTAATTTATTTTAGTGGTCTTTTGATTTTGATCATCTCTTAAGTAAATACTTATTTTTGCATGTTTTAGTATAGGTCATTGATTTGGATCATGTTTCACATACATAGATTTATATTTACATACTCAGACTCAACTACATGAGCTTCACATCTAAGGTAAGTCAGGTATGCTTCTTTTTCCTTTATACTAGTCATTTTCCTTTTCTGCATTTCTAGCATAAAGGGAGGGGGGCGAATTTAGTAACCTAAAAGTGGTATTTGGATGTTAGAGTAATGATTAAATAAGTTATTCCTAGATTAGCCCTAGACCCATCTTATAGCCTTAGACACACTTTATTAGTGATTTTCCAAACCACATACATATGTAATTAGCTCAAACATAGTCCTAGGATAGCTTTCATAGATCCCAACCTAGTTTTCCAAGTAGTCTACAAAGTGTACATTATCACCACATTTAATAAATTATAACCCTATGGTGTTAGTTATTGTCCTTTACCCTAAATCTCTCAAATAGATATTTTTTCAAATGTGTTCCCCTCCTAAGGTCAACTTAAGTATATTCTCTTATCCACATAATCTATGAAACACTTTAAATATAAGGACTCTTAGACCTATATCCAGTAAATGGAAAATAGATGCAAAAGCCTATTCAAATAAAAGACAATTTGATCAAAATTAAGGCATTTGATCCCTAATATATCTTATGCATATTACCATCAAAAACATCACTAAGCCTATTTTTCAAATATTTCAAAGTTTAAACACACTCAAATCATTCAAGACTACTCTCATTATAACATTCACTTTCAATTTCATAAAGCACTAGGTGGGAGAACTACATTGGGCTTGATCCCTCATCGAAGTATTGGTATTTAGTCAACTCTCTTCACAACAAGGTGTTAAGGATGTCCAACCTATTATACTAATGAACACACATTTATTTACCATTCTATAATTGCAATGAGTATTATGGTTTGCACACTAAGTCAAGTTTACCAGGCACAATATAGAGTTTCATATTTTATATGTGCAGGAAAATACCTAAAAACATGAGTGCAAGTGCTCCCATAAAATAGGAACAAACCTACAAAGAGGAAAATAGCACTAATTTTAGGACACTATAATATTATGGTGCTACTATACATATGGGGCACTATTGACTAGTGAGAAAATAGATCTTAGGGCCCTGTTGATGACACTCAGACCTATCTAGAACTCAAATTTTATAACCTAGATCATCTATGACATCACATTCGAAATAAGTCTCTATTTGATCATATTTATTACTATTTTTATAAAATAAAATAAGGTTAAAATCCATAACAAAATAGTTCTTAATTATTTCATATTATTTAAATGATTTAGACATCTCAATCCCTTTAACCAAATATAGGAATTACACTTGTAAAACCCTAAAAAGGTTAAATCAGTATCACATTGTTTTATTTTATGATTGATAATATATATCAATGAGATTATACACAATATATGTTATATTTTTGTATTTGAAATTGGATATTTTATATTATATCCATTTGACCTTAATTATAAATGTTTATATCATTGTACATAAATGCTAATAGCTTATTTAGGAAACTCATAAATAAATATTATATATAGATAAAGGAGAAGAGGTATATTGTGAGATATTTTTACACTTTTGTCATTTATAATGTTATCATATATATGTGTGTGTGTGTGTGTGTGTGTGTGTGTGTGTGTGTGTGTGTGTGTGTGTGTGTGTGTGTGTGTGTGTGTGTGTGTATGTGTGTGTGTGTGTGTGTGTGTGTGTGTGTGTGTGTGTGTGTGTGTGTGTGTGTGTGTGTGTGTGTGTATGTATGTGTATATATATGTGTGTGTGTGTGTGTGTGTGTGTGTGTGTGTGTGTGTGTGTGTGTGTGTGTGTGTGTGTGTAAACACGTGTAAGTGTAAACACGTGAAATTTTAGAAGCTTTGAGTGAGACTCTTTTGGTGAAGATATGAACATAAGTATGGAAAACTTGTAGAGGTAGAAATTTTAGTTAGATGTGTTAGAATGTTGAGTTACTCACATCACCTATATGCTAAAACTGGTACATATGACTAAAGAAGGATATCTTTAAAATTAATTGCATTAATTTGGCTGAACACATGTTTTATAATTTGTGCCATACTTAATAGTGCATTGAATCTATCCTCATGGGAGGTTATATGTGTTATTGAGTGTATTTTATTATAAAATCTCATCTCAATCTACTATTGGGTGGATTTTATCTATTTCCCTCTTATTATGATTTGTGTGTGTGTGTGTGTGTAGTCATGATTAGGAGTAATAATGGTTTCTATTATTTATATTGTTATGACTCTATAAAATTGAAATAATATTTTTGTGAAGGCATTTTTACTTGCTTAATGTACACTGACCCATCGTTACCTATGTCTTAGTGTAGGATAAATAATTACGAGTGGTAGGTAAAGTATAGACATATTATGATTGTTATTTTTACATTTGTAACATCTTAAATTTTATTGGATCTATGCTTTTGAATTAATGATTATTATATGGTTGTTGTCCAATTGGTACATTTGTAAAGTTTTCTTCCTAGGGATTATCTTTAACCTTGAGTTATCTTACTATTGAAAATATACATGTTGAAGCTTATTTTCTTGATCACTATAATAGTTCTTGTAATATTTAATAATATCAATGTAAAATGATATTCCATAATCTAAGTTGAACAAATTTTGTTTATAACACTTAATGTATTATCACTAGATGTAGGTTAGTTCTTTACTAAGAAAGTTATTTCTAGTAATGATTTGGAAACTATTTTATTTATGAGTCAAGAACCTTGTTGATTAGGTCAACTAAATATTATTTAGGTGGTAAGTAGTAATCATTTAGATAAATAAATGTTTTAGTATCTAAGATTCATAGTTGGATGATAACATTAGTGTTGAGAACACATAATTGAATAATGAAATAGTGTTGAGAACATTATATGGCAAGAAAACATTGGTAACCATAGACTTGAAATATGAGTTTAGTTCACTTTCATATTACAAAATTATGGATTAATATTAATGTGTGAAATAAATAAACAATTAATATTGGGTTTGACCTATATAGTTGAATTTAATGATAAAAGATAATAAATTCTAGCTCAAGCTATTCTAGGTGTCTTGATGTGAATATTGAAACTTTATTAGCTTAAGAATTATAGAAACACTTTTGAGTAGGTGTCCTTAAAAGTTCATTAGGTATCCTTTAAAATATTATTAGAAGAGTGTAAATGAATTTGAGAATTAATTACTATATTTCAAAGCACATAAATAGATACATCATAAGAAAGGATCATTTGGTTGGAAGTAGATAATTATATACACTTTTATTAGATTCCATGCAAGTTTACATTATAAATATTCTATTTTAAAATCAACCAAATTGGTTCAGAGATATGCTCTAAACTATACCCAAACTTGACTTATTATGAAATAGAAACTTGTAATCTCTATAATTATATTATATAAATTAGAATTTATAACCATAATTTTTTAAACCCATTCTGATGATTTTTGGTGAATCCGATTTCAAAGGATTTGGCAATTTTTGGCACCTATTTTCCTTTTTCAACCTACAAAATTGATTCAAAATTAAGTTGCCAAAAATATATAGACGATTCATAAATATAAAATAGGGTTTGATATTGATTCATCTTACCTTTAAATTCATATAATAACTTTGTTTTAGTACTTTCATACATCTTTACTCTTTTAGTGACATTGTTTCTGAACCCTGCTTATTCAAAAATTACTTAGTACAACAGTTTTCAACATTAAAATCCATTTAGAATGTTGAGTGATTTTACCATTTAAATTATTATTTATTATTTTTGTATTTTATTATTGGTATCCTATAGCTAATATATTGTATAATAACTTCTAGGAATACTTTTCACCTTGTGTAAGTGTTTTTGGCATCGCCATTTATTAGGAGACTTAACAACATTGATACTAACCTGAGAGGTGATCTATTTAAGTTTGTTTTCTTTAAGATTAAGTTTTTCTAAACTTAAAATTAATGGTTAACCTTGAATAACATATTAACACTACCTTCTTTCATCTCTCAGCCATGAAACATAGGAAAGCCAACTCAATAACCAAACTTGTGCTGGATAATGGCGACATTATAACCAAAGACAATGAGATAGGGGAACAAGCCAGGGCTTTCTTTTAGAATCTGCTCACTGAAGAACATAATGAAAATGATAAACTTATGAACCAATTCATTGATAAAATCCCTTGTTTGATAACGGAGGAAGATAATCTAGAAATGTTAAAGCCTATATTCGAGGAGGAATTCCATGCTATTTTATTCTCCATGGGTGCATTCAAAGCCCCAGGTCTGGATGGCTTTCCTCCTATATTCTCTTCAGGAATATTGGGAAATTGTAGGAGTGGATCTCACAGCTACTGTTCATGATTTTTTTAGATCAAGAAAAACTTTTGAAACAAGCTAATAACACCTCCATAGTACTTATGCCTAAAAAAACACAACCTACACACCTTACAGATTTTAGGCCCATTAGTCTATGCAACACTATTTATAAGTTATGCACCAAGGTGTTGGTTATGAGGATCCAAACTTTACTAGACAAAATTATTTCTCCTGCTCAAAAAGCTTTTATCTTGGGTAGGCAGATTTTTGATGTTGTAATCACCACACATGAGACTATTCACTCCATGGATAAGAGCAGAATCCCTGGTATCTCTCTTAAGCTAGATATTTATAAAGCTTATGATAGAGTCTCATGGACATTTTTATTCCAAGTGATTAGAAAATTTGGGTTTAATGATAAAATGTCTCACTTGATATGGAACGTTGTCTCTTCTAAAAAATTCTCAGTGCTGGTAAATGGTGTACTTAGAGTGTTTTTCTCATCTTCAAGAAGAATTTGTTAGGGAGACCATCTCTCCCTGTACTTATTCATCATTATGGTAGAGGCACTAGGAAGATACATACAAATAGATAAAGCTTATGGGCATCAAACCTGCCTCCTCCCTCCTTCCTATGGTGGTGCAACAGTTTGTGGATGATACCATCTTCTTTGGCATATCTTGGGTGATTGAAGCTAGAAGATGGAAGAATATCTTAAATGATTATGCCATAGAGTTAGGGCAAAGGATAAATTTCCAAAAAAATAATGTGTATTTCTTTAACACTCCTAATGACCTTAGACATATAATCATTGATATATTAGAATGTGTTGAAGCTGCTTTACTAGCTACCTATCTAGGTCTCCCACTCACAGTCAAAGAGGTTTATCCTAGATTTTGGAATGGAATTGTGTAAAGAACGCAAAGGAAACTTTTGGGTTGGAAAGGGAAACTACTCAGTAGTGTTGGTAAACTGTAACTTCTTTCAGCCTCACTACAAGGTATTCCTACATACTTCCTGTCTCTTTTTAAAATTCTTGCATATTTTGTTAATAAACTGGAATAGATCCAAAGGAAATTTTTATGGATGGGGGTGGAAGACAAATAGATAATGTTGTTAGTTAGATGGGAAAAAGTGTGTCTTCCAAAATCTCATAGAGGACTCAATATTAGCTCTATTAGGAACATGAACAAAGCCCTTCTCTCAAAAATTAGTTGGAACCTGATCCATGAAAATAATGACTGGGGGGAAATAATGTATGCTAAATACATGCATGGCATTGATGATTCCAAATTTCTTCAACAGATGGGATTACCCCAAGGATCTGTGATATGGAATAAAATGCTAAAAAGGAGAAGCCTTCTTAAATAGGGAATTAGATGGAAACTTGTAAATGGCTGGCATATTAAATTTTGGGATGATATCTGGTTAAAAGATAAGGCTCTCATCACATAGGGTAACTATGGAGAGATTGCTAACTTGGCTACTCATTTTTTTGGAGATAGATTCAGTGATTATATGGAAAATAATAATGGGATAACGAGCTAGAAAAATATATTAGACTATTTTGATTAACCAGCCTGAGCTTTTCCCTACAGTGTGAGAAATCCAACAGTGTGTTCAAGAGACCAAAATCCCTCCTTCCCCTGGGAGGATGAACAATATTGGTGGCCTGATAAGAATTGATTGTTCTCTATTAAATCTTCTTACCATATGCTCATTCCTGAAGCTCAAGCTCATAATATAGATGTTTGGAAAAAGGTCTGGAATCACAAACTGATTTCAAAAATTAACATGTTCTGGTGGGCTGCTGCTCATAACAAAATCCTAACTTAGGATAACCTTCAAAAAAGAGGGTTTACCTTGGTTAATAGATGTTTCTTGTGTGTTTTAAAAGAGGAATCAATTTCACACCTTTTTATCCATTGTGATTTTGGCCAAGAATTATGGAGCATAATACTTAATAACTTTGGTATTGAAAAGGTCTATAATTCTAACCTCAAAGAAGTTATTCTCAGCTGGAACCCAACCTTCACACATCCTTGGCTTTTAGAATTATGGAAGAAAACTCTTCCATGTTTGAGCTAGATTTTATGGAAAGAGGGAAACCACAAAATTTTTAGGGACACTGCTAGAAATGCATCTTAGGCGTTCCACTCCTTTGTTAAGACCATCATGGAAAGTGTCACAACAGCTCATATTTGTGCTGTAGAGAAACCCCTATCTCAAATTGAGAACAAAATTGCAGCCAAATGGAATGTTTTAAACCAGATCCCTGAGTATGATAACTATAAAATACTATAGAGACTAAATACTAAATTGATCCCTCCAAAGCCTAACATGATGAAACTCAACTTTGATGGGGCATCCAAGTTGGATGATAAAGCTAGTGGAGGAGGAATTATAAGGAATGATAAAGGATGGATGTCTGCTATCTATGTTGGTGGAATAGGATGCAAGAGTAACAACTATGCTGAAGCAATGGCTTTATTATGGGGGATAAAGTTGGCTATATCCCTAAGAATAAGGAACCTGAGTATACAAGGCAACTCTAAAATGGTCATAGATGTTGTGAATAAAGCATCAAATGTGGGAATTAAGCTAAAAGACATCATTATAGAATCCAATTTCTTTTGTAGAAGTTCTCTAGAGTAGAGTTTTCCCATATTTATAGAGAGGGAAACAGGGTCGCCAATGCTTGTGCCAACCTTGGTCAATAATTTTTAGGTTGGAGGGTGTGGTGACAAGGTGCTCATATTCCTATAAACATTAGGGATATTATTCAAAAAGAGATGACTTGTCAAGAATGAGGTGTATTTATGACAAGGGTAGCTCTTAGAGGTGGTCTATTTGGAGAAAGCCATCATGGATTATGGAACTTGATAACCCTGGTACTTGTTTAACAATCATTCAGGATTCATTGCATCATGAGGTTGAGGTGCACAGGTGTCATCATGAAAATCAAGGGGAAATAATCTCCAAGCATGGGAGTAGACAACATCATCTCTATATATTATTTTGCATAATGAAACATCACATCTTCATTTTTCATAAATGGAAAAAAGGGTTAGCAGCCATTTCAAAGCTGAAGGTTGAAATTAGGAACTCCACAATCTGGGTCTGCAAATACAAAATGGGAGGAGATCGTATTCGCACTGAACCTATCTATGCTAAAAGAGGTGGGCAATATTGGGTAGGCTGACAACATGAAGAATACTAAGAAACTTAATTATCTTCTCAAATCATTGGTTATGTAAGGAGAGTCTTCTTTGACTCTGGTCTTTCTGTTCCTTGTGTTTTGTTTCGGTGTCTGTTGTTCTCGGCTAGTGCCATCATCCCTCTGAAGGCATATGCTATTTTATTGCCTTCTTGTCTTTTTTGCTTTATAAAGGGTTTGGCCCCTACTTTTCCACCTTCTCTTATCAAAAACATATTAAAGTGTGGTATAATGGTTATTTTTGAGTTGTATTGAAGTAAAGGCTTGGTTTCTTACTTAGTTTTCTTGTGCTTGTGGTCACATCTTGTAGTATCAACTCATCAATCATTCATTGGTAGATTATGTTTGATACTATTAGGGACAATATTTAGTGTTATTAATATTGTTATAAACTATAATTTATATCCCTTTAGTGTTGAATTTAAGTGTAGTGATTCAAACTGATTCTAGTGTAGTCGACACAACTTTGTTACAACTAACTTGTTGAATGCCTTGATGTATCTTGCATTCCAAGATTAAAGGTGAGTAACTATGTAATGGTTGATGTACATATAGTTTAAGTGAACTCCTTTAAGGTTCCTTGTTATTTTTTGTTAGTTATAATATGCATGCAATCATATTGTGCATGTGCATAAATGGGTTATTATTTGAAGTGTTCACTTGGGTGAAGACAAAGCTGCACGCACAAACAAAAGAGTAATGTTTTTAAGGGTTTCATTTGGTTTTTATTGAGGTGAATTTTTGGGAATTACAAAACATTTCATAAAATATTCACATATGTAAATATGTTTTAATGTAAAATATAAACCCTCCATTATTTATAACTCATTTATTCAATTTTACATAGTATAACATTATCAAAATGAATAAATCACATAAATAAAAATTCCTTATTTTTCCCACATGCCATCCATACTCATTTCATTGGAACTAATAAAGTATTAAAAATGGATAGCCAAGATAGTATAATACTATTTATATTTACTTAAGTTAACTTCCATAAGAGCGATCAACCACTCTCATAATCCATTTTATTATAATTTCTCATCTTGTCTTGCAGACTTATAGGTGGTTTAGGAAAACTACCTATAAATCTTAATCATAATAAAATATTTAAATTTGTCTCTTATATTCTAAGGAGGAGAGACAACTCTCATCAATACATCTATAGAAATAAATAGTAAATTATGTTTAATTTATCAACATTACTAATAATATTTCCCATCATCACACAATTAGGATATTCATAGTTTACATAGGAAATACGAGAGAATTTTTCAAAATTTAAATAAATAAATAATTTGAATATGACATGCTTTTTTATTTCTATTTGTTTTCCTATAAACAAGCAAGCCATTACCACTACATAGTATTTGTAGACTCTAGGTATAATCATAGGCTCAAAGATATAAAATACAAATATCTACTATCTTTAAAAATAAATCTTAAAAAATAACCAAAACAAAAAATGATTCACCAATTTATTATATCTTAAAATTATCAAGTCCTATCATAGATAAACATTAGTATATTAACTTAAAAATAAGGCATCCAAAACCCACCTAAAAATAAAATAATAGTAACTACTTAAAACCATATATTTATCAATATATAAAATGTTATATTTAACCATCAATAGCAAATCCACTATCAAATGAATTGAACCCA
>JARHVA010008034.1:360000-465000 GCA_037957365.1 Torreya grandis | reverse complement strand
TAGCTTGATTCAATGATGCTTAGTTATTTAATAAATTTTATTAATGGTTTTTTTTTTGCTATTTAGTCAATGGGAAACTAAAGTTTAAAACATACAATTATTATATATTTTATTTAATTCACTCACTTTTTCTCCACAAGGTTTCTCTTGGAGTAGAATACAAATGTATTAGGGTGAGATAAGATCTATTATTTCATAAATAATTTAGTTAACATCCTTTTAAATAAGAGGAAAAATTCACATTGTTATAAATCCCATAATGGATAGTTTTAAATTAACTATAATTTATTTCTTTAAAGGAACATAAAAGTATTCAAGCTTACATAAACATTGATGAGTGTACCCTCATGAGATAGTCCACTAAATTATCTAAATACTAAACATGGACAAGTGATGAAAATAATAATTTACACGTTCAATTTGAATATTATAACAATTCCTCTTACCTTTAATACTTCTTACTAAAGATGAGATTATAACTTATTAACATTAAAATCTACAAAGATTCTCCTATTTAGTGCAGTGAAATAATTGATGTAGAGAATGTATATTAGGCTACAAAATAAACATTAATAACATAGAATTTAATTTCTAATTTGGTAACCTTGAAGACTTTTTGACCTAATCTTGTACAATTAATGACAATTTGAGGGTATCCAAAGACCTTCCAACTTGAATATAACACTTGAATCTCTACCAAGCATAAAGAAGTGTATGACTTCCAATAAAGTATCACATAGAAACAAGAATATAATTGATTGCTAAATTTGATCTTGAATTTATTTTGAATTAAATAGATAATATGTTTGCATAAAGAGAAAAATACCATTATATATCAATTTTGACATATGATTAATTAACATAAATGTCAATTATTATCATATGGTAAGTATTTCTTTGACTTATTAAGTATTAACATGTGTTCGTTGTAAAAAATTCCACTAAGCCAAGGTTACTCTAGCATTAGCTAAAATTTTATTAATAATTCAAGTGTCAAGGATAACTTCGAAGAACAAGATCACAAGTTCACTTTACATGAAGATTCCTTCTTTAAGGGATATCAACAAGATAATCATTTCACATAACATGTGAAAAAATGATATTTTTAATCATTTAATTTATCATTTTAATTATACAACCATCTCTCAAAGGATAACACAAGTACATAATTATCATCATTCATTGTCCAATGTCTTCCTTGTTTAAGCATCCCTTATTTGATTTTTATCAAATTCACAAGATCTTACAATTTTTAACACTACCATAACTTCTCTATATTCATGAAACACCATGATAAGAGAAAGAACTAAAAAAATTATAAAACTTGCATCATACTTAATGAGTATACAATCTAAAACCCCCTTTTTAATTATTCTAAAATTAGTCATCATTATTGATAGATAATAAACTTTAAATTAATATATCCAAATACATTAAGACACTCTTGTTGTTTTTAAGTTACAATGGAAACTAAATTTTAATGTAATGTCATTGGAAAAAATAATATATTAAAACCATGGCCAATAATCTAAGTATTATCATAGACTAAATTGCAATCCGTAAAAATCATGCGGTTAATATTAGTTACTAGTTCCAATAATTTTCATTAACTAATCTAATTAAAATTCATATATGTTTGGTAATAAAACAAATAAAACTATATATAGTATAAATAAAGAGTATTCACTACCAGATCTTGTGGTAACATATCATGTTGAAGTATATAATTCACACTCATTACTAAAGTAATCCCCACTTTAATCAATTAATGTTTATTATATAGTCCTTCCACTGATACAAAATATGTTGTTTTGACATCATTCACACTTATTACAAATTAATTTTAATCAAGTGTATAAATAATTAAGATCATACTCCTTTAGTTGAACAGTAATTTTAACCTTCATTTCTAGCGAAGAAAGACAACCACTTAGTAAAATTCTAAGTATGATCAAAATATTAATATAAATTGAAACACAAACACATGGCATAAATCATTACTAGCATACATCTGAGATAAAATTATAATTCATTCCACCTCCTTAAAATAAATTTATTTACAACCATGTAATAAAAGGAGAGAGTTAAAATAATATCAATTAGTTTATTTCCTTAGTAATTAAGGACTTTCCATTCAAATTTAACCTCTTATTCAAATAATAAAGTTAAATGACCCATTTGATCATAACTACAAAGACAACCATACCATTACAAGGATGTTTTTGGAATACATTATTCCATCATTCCATATCTTATTAATTAATTTATTCAAGTATGATACAATATGATCAAGTTAAAGTTTTTTATCTCAATTACTATAAACTAGATGTTTCAGTATAAGTAAGGACCAATGGCCATAAACTCAAAGAAATATATTATTAAAATACATAGAATTTTCATAAATGTATTACAATATCTTGGAATGCTAAGCTTGGTACCAAATCAATTGCTAAAAATGAGCCTTTCAAATCATCAATTTAATCAAAAAGCACACCAAATAGTGGTTAAACATAATAAGTACACAATAACCAACATATTCTCAAAATATTATTGATATAATATTTCACACAAGACTCAACTAATTTATATAAACCACTTTTGAATAGTAGTGGCAACCAAAGTTTTTTCAGTCACCAAAAAGGATTCAGTCCATAGTTATCATAAAATACAAATAGAAAAACAAACAATTACCTTGTTATTTAGAACCACCATCTTGGGATTTTATATCAATGAGTAAATCATATAAATCAAGAGTTAAATAAAATCATATATTCACTCTCATAAGATTATAAGCCATATGTACAAGTAAACACCAAAATTATAATATTACAATGAGACAAATCAACATAAAGCTGGCTATGGTGTTCCTCTTAAAAATAATATTATGATAATTTAAATCTTATTTCAAAGCAATTAGGTTTGAGGAAAGGAGTACCATTTCAAATTATAATTCATACAACCTATCCTCAGTATAAACCATGTTGTCTAATAAATAAAATTACCATATGTAACTTTATAGCTTAGGAAAGATTTATTGAATGATAATATAAATAAACATCAAGTAATATTATGAAATTTAACTCACCAATAGCCTATAGAGGAGTAATATATAAAAAAAAAATTCCATTACTGAACATATTAAACCACAAGAGTATAATATAATTTGGTTTGAATACCAGTAATGTTAAGACTTGCTAGCCAAATCACATGGTGTAAAATAATCCTAATATTTCCTAGAAGTAATTTATTCACTCTCATTACTCTTAAATGTTGTCACAGTCTTTAAAAAAAAAGTGAAAGTATTATAATTTTAATAAGGTTAAATTATATACCTAAAAAATCCATGGTAAGGATACACACAAATAGCCCATCCTAATAAAAATATGAAACACGCTTTTAATAGTAAATGAGTTTTTTAACCTATATAATCCTTTCAAAACACCCACAAACTTTAAAAAATCATTTATTAATTAAGTTAAATCCCCATTAAGTAGTAAATACCTCCAAAAATATATATATAAAATAGATGTCATGCATATTACAAATTAAAATAATACATATTATTAAATTTAATGCAAAAATTAACCAATCTCTATATATTCTTGCTTAATAACACCAAAATCAAAGGAGTAAGTCCATAGAATATCAAGAGTCAATTTTATTTCCAATTATAAAACTAATTATAGCAATAACAAATAATAGTAAGGATTTCTAATCAATAAACCCAACATATAAGAAAGTATTCCCTTCATGACAAAGTATTCATAATCTAGATAAGATCAAGTTCGACATGCAAATATACAACCAGTTGCTCAATGAATTTTTCTCACTACAAGGTACTCAAAATTGTTTTAGTTTTATTTTCTAGCATTTTCAAAATTCAACCATAGTATTTTTCTTCAAAAATAAAATAATATAGCATATTCCCCCTATATAAAGGTTAATATTTACCATCATGGGTATACATAAACAACTAGCTAATTAAATAAACACTAATACTTTGGGGAAATTACAATAGTTTAAATATATAATAGTTATGATGTGTTATTACCTAGGGAAGACATATATCATATTATATATATAATTTAGTGTTATACCTTGATTTGATAACCATAGAGTATATATCCAATGTGTGATAATACTTTAAGTTAGAATAATTTACCAACATAGTGACCATTACTTACCATCATATGTGTATAAAAACTACTAGCTAATCAATACATAAATTCCAATACAAAGTATGCAAAAATCATTTTGGGTAATTTTATATTAATTTAAGCATGTAACAAATATAATACACTATTAACTAGAGGAACATACATCATACAATATGCATTATTTATGGTTATACCCTATTTTTTATAATTAAAACATATACAAATCAAAAGTGTGCAAGGTAAATATAAGAAAGAACATTTCCATAAACACAAAAATCATTATTTACAACACAAGAATATATTTATAAAAATATACCATAGTCCATGACATAATCTCATATGGGTATCTCATAATATACCCATATTGGTTTATATCGAAGATAGGGTTTATACAAGAGGGCTTAGAGTATTTTTTTTAAGATTTAAAATGTATAAGTTTTATATAAAAGATATATAACATGAATTTAGTCTAAAACTTGTTTAATCTTTCCTTTCTTCCTCTTGGTATATTATTCTGCCATGCCACTATGTCTTAATCTATGATTGTTTTGGTATTATTTTGATTACTAGAAAACATTTCCAAAGTTTACAAGGTGATATAAAAACATTTTATACTCCAAATTCATGGATTTAAAAATGATTATTTTCCCCATAACTTTAGATAATGTGCATACCAAAACCCCCGCATACTCATCATTATTTTCACTTCCTCTATTATGGTCAATCAAAGGGATCCATTATTTTCTAAAACTAAATTGTAAACATAACCACCCTAAAATCACAATATTATGCCATAATACCAAGGTAAAAAACCATAATTAAATAAATTATTAGTCAAATACCTTTATCCTTAACAAGGAATATAATGGGACACCTATAATAAACATAATAATTTTAATCAAGATAATGATCATAATAATATCAAACATAATTTTAATTATGTCTAAGGTTTAAGGAGAATTATTTTACCAATTACTTGGCAAGATACCAATGCAATACATATGAATAAAGCAAAATTTACAACTAGTCAATGATGATCTCAACAATGAGTCATTTATTTAATAAAATATTGAGATGGAATGTCATTAGGGTGTCTTAGCATCATGTAATCAAATTAAAATTACCCAAATTATTGTGACTATAATGAGGGTATCACACAAATATTCCTTAATATCTCTTGTTCTCAAAGTTTTTTTACATGTGTGATAAATATTCTCAAGCTCAAAAATGGCTCTACCTTCATCTAGATTTAGTAACTCAATTTGGGTAGAACCTATCTAGTTAATTACCTTATTTATGAAAGATACATGAAATAAAATATGTATGTGAGTGGACTAGGGTATCTCAAGCTTGTATGCGACATCACTAATTTTCTTAATGATTTAATAAGGGCCATAATACTTAGAAGAAAGTTTATTATCTTTTTATTGTTTCTTTATAGATATTTTATTATATTCCTTTAATTTCCTAAATACCCAATCCCCTATGTGAAAATTTCTCTAGCTAAGATGTTTATATGATTCTACTTCATTCAATTTTATATCATTTCCAACTTTTATCTCAGTCTAACTAGTACCTCTCATTGATGTTGTATGTGTTCTTTAATAGCTCAAAGCTTGGGTTACACCTTTAAGGGTGAAGTGGTGGATGATGGATGATAAAAATAAGGTACCAAAAATGGTGACATTTTTTAAGAGGTATTTAAGGAATTTGTATACCACCATTATACTAATGGTATCTAATTAACTCATCTTTCTTATTTATTTAATGTAAAAAAAATAGAGATATCATTCTATGAATTTTTTGACCACCTCTATTTTCCCATCATATTGAGAATGAAATTATGAGATATGATCCAAATAAGTACCAACATATGAAAATAAATCAGTCTAAAAATTATATGTGAAGATGGGATCACTATCACTTACAATGATTTTTAGAGTACCATGAAACTTTTAAACTATATTGAGAAAAGTAACAATTATTATATTAGATACTAATGGTTGAAATAAGGAGAAAATTGAGTAATTTTTTTAAGCCTATCCATAATTACCATGATGAAATATTTAAATTTATAACTTTGTAACCCTATTATGAAATTTATAGAAACCTCCTCCCATATATAGCTAGGAATGGATTACGGTTAAAGAATACATAGTGTCTTAATTGTTTCACCCTTGCTCTATTGACACACCATGTTTTCTACCAAAATTTTATGTATATCTCCCATGATTACTTAAAAAAATAAATATTTATTGATTTTATGATAATTTTTCAAATATACTGAGTACTCCATATTGGAGATGTCAGAAGCTCATAAAGGATCTTCTGTTTGAGGATAGAATTATTACATAGGTATAATCTATATTTATACCACAATAAGGTTCCTTACCACTCAATGTTTTTATAAAAATCCATAAGCATGTTGAATATCCTAAAGTGAAACATGTGTATCCTTTTAATTATCCCATTAAGAGATTTCCTCTTCTAACTAATCTATTTTCCAAATGATCATATCGCATAACAATGCCTCAATTGATTAATATTTATTGGATAGTGAATCTGCTACATAATTATATTTACCTTTATTTTAAACTATTTAAAATTCATATCCAAACATTTTAATCACCCAATTTTTTTTCTTTTGATGAAATTTATTGTTCCAAATAATATATTAGACTATCATGATCATTTTTTATTTTAAATTTTCAACCCATAAGATAATGTTGATATTGTTCAAGATTGAATGAAGAATAACTAATATATAATTATCATAGATTAAATTGAGCATTTTTTTTCATTTCATTGATTAACTCAAATAAAATTGGTCTTCCTTCCTAAATGAGTAATTACCCCATGCCATATATTGATGAATCACATTCAGTAACATTTTTTTAGAAAAAATATGGGTAGCCATAACTAGAGTGGTGCATATAGTTTTTTTCAAATTATCAAATTCCTTGGTATTTATTTAATTCAAATGTAATGAGTATTTATTGAACATATGTTATTGGATCTACTATGCTTCCATACATTTTTCCAAATCTATGATAATAACCTATTAGCTCCAAAAATATATATAGGTTCTTGAGGGTCTTTTGCACTTGCCACTCTATCATAAATTTGATTTTTATATGGTCAAATTTTAATAATCATGTGAAATAATTTTACCCAATTAATCAAACTATTATAATATAAAACCAAAATTTTAAGGTTTGTCATAGAGCTGATGTTGTTCCATAACTAATAGTACATGTTTCACATGTTTCAAATGTGCTTCCCAAAATTTGATATATATCAGGATGTCATAAAAAAAACCAACACAAAATTTCTATAAAAATGTCTAAAAATAATATTCATCAAACTTATAAATGTATATGATGCATTTGTGAGACCAAAAGGCATGACCATAAACTCATAATGTCCTTCATGAGTTTTGAAAGTTGTTAAGGGATATCCTCATCTCTGTTCCAAATTTGATGTTACCTAGAACAAAGAAATAGTTTGGTAAAGTAAATAATAACATGTAATTCATATAAAAAATAATCATTTATTGGAATACAAAAACTTAAATTTGATGGTGTACATGTTGAGTTCTCTGTAGTATAGGCACATCCTTCAAGTTTCATCCTTATTACTCACCATGACCACTTAGTAATAATATTCACTTTGGATATGTTTGATAATACCTACCTCTAGCATCTCCTAAACCATATTTTCAATTTCACTCTTCTAGGAATAAAAATATCTATATGTTCTAATTTTTTGTGGTTGACTACCTAGAAACAATATTATGGGATGATCATGTTATGTTCTTGGTGGTAGTCTTTTTTGCATGGAACTAAAAATAATATGGTGGTCTTTAATAATAATATATAAATTAAGATGTGTATACACATTTTTTGGTTTAAAATTATATGGAAAATAATCAATATACAAAACATTAAACCAATTTTTTGAGAATCTTCATCATCTCAAGAAAAATAACCAATTTTGGAGATTTCTCATGTAATCCATGTAGTTCAAATGCTATAACTTTAGAAAGAAAGTGTGTGAATAGTTACATTAAATTCATCTCTATTAATCCAAAAGTTGTGAGCCCTTGCACTCTAAATAAAATGATAGCTCCACCTATGGGAATATAAAACATAGTATACTCTATCCTATAGTCTCTCATAGTAAGCTTAATCCTATGGAATTTTCAAGAAAATTTGACTATGCCACTATTTATAATCATGACCTGAATTTCTAGATTTTGGGTAAATAAAATAGTTTTAAAAAGTATCCAATTAAATATTGATAAAGTTGTGTGTAATAATTGATTCAATAAACATTACCACCTTAAGAGGTTAAAGAGTACTAATACCTAAATTTCATGACATGAGATTTTAGGGTCAAAATTTTTATATTCCTCCATTGGCTTATCTTCACACTCACTGAGCCCTCATCTTATTATTCATCTTCATGAATTCCTTCAATATGGAACAACTTTTTTTATTTCAAATTTATTTCCTTTGCTCCACTTGTCATCGTAACCAAAACATAACCCTTTTTGAACACTTCTCTTCAATTTGTTGAGGGGTCAAACTTATGACTGCATAAATGATTATGTTATATAATTATGTTCATGAACATACATGAAATCCCTTTATTTGACAAAATATTTTTCCTCTACCTTATGTACTAATGGTATGGATTTAGATACTAAATTTTGATTAATCATGTGAACCTCTAGTTGGATGTTATCCTTGAGCCCACCCAAGAATAGGCTAGTCATGTTATTCTCATTGATGCCATCCATGCGTAAGGATATATTCTATATTATCTGAATATAATCCTTGGTAGTCCCTATTCATCATGAATTTTATAACTAATTTAAGTATTCTTATGATATGTTGTTACATCAATTCATTTGCATCTCCTTAGTAAATGTTGAATAGGTAATAGGAAGGTCTTTCTTTTCATTTTTAGCACACAACCACCTATACCAAATGACCTACTCAAGTTATAAAGATAAATATGACATGACCACTTTTACACATATGATTTGTGATGTAGATAAAATAAATTTAATATTTGACTGATCCAAATGAGTGTATCTTTACCATAAACCTTGTGCACTTCCACTATTGGCATCATGATATTTGAATTGATATTTGAGTTTCGATTGTTCTTGTTGGGATAACATGAATGGATCAATGGAGGATTTTTTTTCTGATTATTAGTTGTAATAATGGCCAATTTACCATTGATCTCTACTAAATTATAATTCACATCATTCATGCCCCATTTTACCTCAGTGATTTCTACTAGTACCACATCAAGGTCATCTTTATTCACCATGCTTTGAATACCTAACTAAAGTCATTGAACCATCACATAAACCCCTGGATATGAATTTTTGGACTCCATGTTGTCTCTATGATTCATTTTTACTAGATTTTATTTCCATTATATGTAATCTTGAGTGTTTGGACTAGCCATAAATGAATTCTAATGTTAGGTTTTTAGGCCCAAAAAAAGTTTACAAGAGGATTATACTATTGTGACTATCTCATCAAGATGATTCAAATGACTACTAATTTTCATTGTGGCACAATAAAAGATTAGACTTAAAAAAAAAAACCTTGAACAATACTACAGTGATAAAAAATACATTCTTCATAGATCACAAATTATGTTTTATCAATCCTTTAGATCTCAAGATAACCCTTTCACTAGATTAAAAAACACTATGTCACATAAATATACCAAAATCAAAGATCCAATTCCACTTCTAATGAAATTAATTATATAATTCACACAAATGGAATAATATATCACATAAATATGAACATAATAAATATATCCACAACCATAATTGTTAAAAGAGTGGATAATTTAGATGTGACTGAGCCACTTTGAGTGAAAAACCTCCCTAATATTCCAATAAGAAATAAATTCACAAATTAATTATCAAAGACTAACAACTACCTCCTATATATACTCTACTTATCCATGTTTATTTCATACACCAACCTTACTAACAACATATATAAATATAACAAAATAATATGAAAGGTTATTTAAGCCATAAATCCACTACAAATATCCCTAGACATGTTATAGGTAAAGAGCGTAGCATTTATTTTTGTAACTTGTCGTGTTTAATTTGTTTCATTTATTACTTTTTACTTTATAACTTCTCATTTTGTAAATATTTTGTATCCAACCTTGCTTGTTCTTATTATAGATTTTAGAGTTCTATTTTCACCTTTACTTGTGATATTGTCAATTTCTCGAGTTCATGTTGTGCTTTAACTCTTGTTGGTCCATTTGTAACCTTTCTTTTTAATAATCACTAATTAACTCTCTGATTTCATATGTGTATTTTTTAATCCCATGGGATGATTTGGGAAGGAGGAATGATAGACGGATCATCTAAATTTCATCAAGATGCCTTCATTTTATAATAAATAAAAGGGTTATCACCATAAGACATATGATTACCTTTCATGCATGAATTTAAAACACCTATGTGATTTATATGGTATTGTTTCTATCATATGTCTCTAATGTTTCCCTCATAGTAAATTATAATGTGGATGATTAGACATAAAATGAAATAAAATATACATTGGTTTAGGTCCCGCTATTATTTATAATCATATCATTCCATGTATTTGTCATGAATATTAATCAAAACTTTTGATGGTTTTATCTATTTGTTTGATAATTTTAATGTTAATAACTAATTTTTTGTAAGAAAGGAATACCATACATGTTCAATCCAAAACCAACAACAATAAATACACATTTTATTCCTCTATTTTGTACTTCAACTTGAGTAAGAAGTGGAATATTTTGTGTATTACATTTTTTTTGCAAATTATTCTTCCTTAAAAGTGATAATATTTCTAGTGTCCTTAAAGGTCTTCATTATAGAATTAAAATCAATAGGTTGGGTATTACTATTAATAGTATCATCTCGTAATGCAACATATAAAATATCCTTATAGACTAATGAATTCTTTAGTAAATATAAAATATAAATTTGAATATGGTTTATTTTTTATTTAATCCATGATATCATATCCTTTAGTTTTATTTTTATACCTCTTGGGATGTGGAGGGGGTTGATGAGGAACATTTCAACTTCATCCATGATGTGATTGCCTACCTATTTGGGTGTTAACACTATGGACACAAAATATAGTATAAATCAAGGGTAATAATGGAAGAAAGATGGTAGATATTAAAAACTTGAGGTATAAGATGAGGAATAATGAAAGGATTCATGCATGACCTCTATCATCTAATAGTAACTAATAAAATTTTTGATTGAATATTGAAACAATAATAATTGAGTAAGACTTGAGGTTGTTCATTAATTAGTTTGTCCTTATTGGATTTTATTAATTTTATTACATGATTGTTAATGATGTTCTTTATTAGAATAAAACACCATGTAATGAAAACTAATCAAGGTTGAAGTCAAAAATAAATAGTTTGGTCATCCATTATAGCCATATATATGTTAAAAATTGAGAATCAAGCACAAAAAGTGAAAATTTGGGTCATAGAAAAAGGATATTTTTTTGTGTATGGATATTAGTTATTTCCTCTAAAACCTAAGATAAAAATAAAACTATTTCATTTTTAGGTATTAAATTAAAGGTATAAATAAAGTGATTCTAGTGTCAAATATTGAATCCAAGGTCAATGTAATACCCTTTATATCAAACCTCTATACTCTAGTCGTCTTTATCTATTTGTCATTTATGGCAACCATTTATGTGTATAAAAACTGACATGGGATATTTGATGCTATCCTAATTATATTATTATTTGATATTATGTGTTTTGGTATATTATGTGGTCTTGTTGGATATGTATTGGAATATATAAGATTATCACTATGTGCCTTAGTTAGCTAATTTAGTAGACCTTAATTGGATGTGTGATTACTTAGTATGATTGTTTTCAGTGGAAGAAACACACATGTGAGTATATAAGGATATTTATGAGGTTTGTAAGATAATTTATAGAAGGAGGTCACATTCTTAGGTTCAAGATGACCTTGTGTCACCCTCTTATTGGTCATTATTTTTGTTGTCTTATCTTTTTAAGGACCTTTTGGTATTTTAATGGGGATGCACTTTGGATTGTTGGAGAGCTTGTATGCTTAAATAAAGGCTTTTGAAAGAAGTGGAGATTTTGGATTGAGGTAGGTATTTTACTTATTAATTTTTATGTTTGAATACTCTCTCTTTGCTTATTTTTATCTTCAATGAATCTTCTTTAAAGGAAAGTAAATAAATGTTTTGATTGGCTTGAGGCCTTATTTTTAAAAAAAATCTTAAGTTCTTCCTTTTTGTATTGTTTCCATGATTTCCATTTCTTGTTATCTTTTTATTTTATTGTTGTGTCAATGTTGGGTTATGGGAGATCTAAGGGGAAAAAATAGTGCTTGATAAGCACTCTTTTATTTATCTTGGGAAGCCCTTGTGTTCAATAATGAATTTATGTGACAAATAAAACAAGTACCCTCTCCTCTTCCTTAGTTACTTCCTTATTTCTTATATTTTTATTGTGGATATTTTTATATTTCTTTTTCTTAATTTTGGTATCTGTAGCCATTTCCATTTCAATATTCCTCAATTGTGCATATGAGTTGAGACATGACTCTTTCCATTTGGTTTGGGGGAGGATATGCATGGATCTCACTTGGTGAGAATATAATGTAATGATGCATGTAGGATGGGTCATCAAGCACCTTCATTTGATCTACTATTAAGTGTTTACAAATGTTGGGGATTGCTCTTCTTGGGTGTAGATATTGTTTTAGAGCTTTCATCTTGGAGCTAAGATTGGGATGTCCATGGGTTGCTTATATTAGTTATTTTAGCTTTCATTATCTTCTTGATGATGTAGATCTTTATTTCATTATAACTCTTGATATAGAGTGATATTGACGCTATTAGTTATTAAGGATTTTAGGCTCATGCATTATTTTAATGGATTTCATATTTGTTAAAAATGAGATAAAATCTTAACCCTTGTGGTTTTGGGATCTACATTTCCTTTTATATTTTGTTGAAAACATGTTATATCCATTTGATTGAATGATTTTTTATCTTAAAATAATTATGCATTTGATTGTGTTCTATGAGTTTGAGTATGAGTTTAAATTATCTTCATGTGATCAAAGTATTTGTGTAGTTATCAAGTTTGCATGCTCCTCTACCTTCTTTAGAGTATATAAAATGGTTGTTTGAAGATAAATCATTCCTTACTTTTTATTTAAGGAGATAAGTATTTAGTTTTATATAAGTATGAAATAATTGTTTTAAGAATTTGATCCTAATTTATAACAAGTAGTTAAATTATTTAATTGTACACTTCTTCATTTCCACTTACACACACACACACACACACACACACACACACACACACACACACACACACACACACACACACACACACACACACACACACACACACACACACACACACACACACACACATTTATATATGCATATGCATACATGAAAATATACATTTTTTTAATTGAAAAATGAATGATAAACAAATTATTTTGGCTAGTTATATTTTCAAATATAAATAAAGATATGGAGTTGTGAAATTTGAACTGTCTCATTATTTAAATATTTATTTTTTACTTAAAATTAAAATAATCAAAATGGGAAATTTACCAAAGGAGTCTATCTAATTATTTATGTGAAAATAACATGTTAAGATAATTTCTAAACTCAAATATTGACATTACTTTTTTAAATTATAAAAATATTTATTATATATATATGTAAAAAAATGATATATGTAATATTTTATATTAATATAATACATATATTTATATTTTAAAATTAAAAATAAAACAAAACAATAGTAACAATAATAATAATAATTTAAATTTAATTTATAATTTGAAAATATATATAAAAGAGGGAAAGGGGGTGGTGGCTAGGCAGACCCCCAACCCTTACACTAATGGAAGGGGGAGGGTGTTTGGTTAGTTGGTGGTCCCACTCCCCATGGCATATAGCTATTATTGTCAGCCCTCTAGCAATGCCAAGCCATAGATTGAGTGTTGGCCTGACCGGTCAACCATTCAAAAGATATATATTTTTATTTAAATAAAAATTGATTTGAATCCTTGATATGTGTGTCTGTGTTTTTAAATGAATAAAATATTTAGGGTTTATATATATGATTTTAAAAATTTACTTATAAGTATATGTATATATTATGGGTTTTTTAGCATAAAGAATAACAGAAAATAATGACTTATTTTATAAAAAAATATATGTTGTGAGTATATGTTTTATAGTATATACAAAAAAAAATTAGAGAATATATATATATATATATATATATATATATATATATATATATATATATATATTACATATATAATAAGAATAAGAAATTATATATTCACTTTGGTGTAAATTTTTCATCTTGAACTTCCTTGCCTCCAACCTATGTAACCTGCGAATAAAAATAAAATAAAATGAGAGTTAGAGTTGAATAAGTCTTGTATTTGAGATTAAAAAAATCTAGGGTTTTCTAAAGAATACCTATATCTTAGGGTTTAGATTAGTTTAAATCCAATGGCTCTTAATTATTCCTCCACTTCCAAGGAGGGCCACTTGCAAGTGGAAAATAGTCCTTTGTTAATTTATTTGAATTTACTTAAATTAAAGATGAAACTTTTTTTTTCTATATGTTAGTCCCATAGATTAATAATTAAATAAATTATTTTTTCTTTTAATCTTAAAATATTTAATTTAATTTTCAATGGTATATAATATTTAATTATTAATGGTTAAATAATAATCTATAAATAGAATTTATTAATTTTATTACTTGTGGGTAACTTAAGTGGAATAAAAAAATGTTATTTTTATTTTAAATTTTGAACTAATTATTAAATAAATAGTTAATTAGTTAATATTTTTAATTTATGTTTATTTAATTTGTTTTTTACACTTAGATTATTAAAGGTGTTATTTAATAGAGTTATTTGTAAATAAAATTTACATAATATTTAGTAACTAAATTAATATTTTATTTTATTTGAGCTTAATATAATTTAGGGTCTCTTAAATAAAATCTAGATCTGCGAGGAACCCATTAAGTTTTTATTTTATTAACCTTAGTAAAAAAAATTAATTATATATTTAAGTAAACTATGTGGGTCTCATTTATTTTTCGCTATTAGAAAACAAGGTTTTCTGAAATTATTAAATAAGAACATTTAAATTTACTTTTTATTTATTTTCAAGGTTGACTCATTATTTAAATATCTTTATAATTCTATCTAAATAATTCTCAACTAATTTTAGGAAAGGGTGTGGCTTAAAATAATTGATTGAGAATGAAATTTATTAGTCTTTCAAAACATTTTTATTAACCAGGTTTAAACTATCAAATTAATTATTTGTTTGTTTATCAAAATTATAATGGTTGATAGAAACCACTTAGATGTATAAGTGTATAGGCTTAGACAAACTAATAGGAATAATAACTTTAGTAGTGGAAAAAATAAATAAAAAATAAAAAATAACAGTTTTTATAGGTTTTATTTAGGTGAAATTTTGGGCATTACATTTTAGAATTAAATCCCAGTTTGAACACCAAGAACTTTTGGGATCATATCTAGTGAAAATTATTCCATAATGAGTTAATTCAAGTTACTTGTTGGGTGGAACCATATGGCTAACCTAGTTTGAGATCCCTTGTGGGTTACTTTGTGTTTACATGTCTTGGTAGAAAATGACCCTTCTCTCAATTTTTAAATTTAAACATTATTTAGTTTTATTCGTGAAATATAATGGAGTATTAAATGGTAATTAGAGAGTATAAAAAGATAATGAAATGAAGAAACATGGAGAATAATGTTGGTTAAATTTTTCACTTTGTTATTAACGATCATAACTAACAATTGTATAATGATAATAATATAATATCAATATTTTAAATAAATATGTTGAGTGACATTATGCATATAATGTAATGCATTATGTTTAAGTAAATAAAATTACAAATTGAGTGATTGTATAAAATAATGATAATATATAAGGATGTATGTAAAATAGTAAAACAAGTTAAATAATTAGTCATAATTGTGAGGTATTGTTATATTAATTAGTAGAATTGTATTTTGTCTTAGGCTTATTTTAGATGAAAATTTGAATGATTTTTACTCTTAATCTATTTCTTATCCATTTACACTCAAATAGAACTCATATCTAAATTTCATTTGTGTGACCCTATTAGTCTTTGGGTAAAGCTTCTTTAAATTTTTTCAATTGATAATTTCATAGGCATGTTTATATTCCAAATTAAAGTATTGTATAATATTTAGTTTAATATATTTATTTATATAGGATTGTATATTAATGATATTATGACTAATTTTACTATATATTAATTTTTTGATATCTTTATCAAAATACACTTTCTTAATATTCTATTATAGATGATTAACCTTGCTCTAAAGATGAAGTAGAAGTTTTATTTTCAATAAACTTTAGCTACATGTTTTGAATGCATTTCCATAGGGAGATTTTACTATAATTTACTATGATGAGAATACATGAAATGTTATAAATTTTCATAGGTGTGTTTTGATTTGGTTGATGGCATTCAAAAAATTATTTACCTTTGGTTAACAATTAAAATTGCACATCTTTAGATTTGAATTATTAACCCTATCATGAATGTTGAGGATAGAGTTCTTAAAATTACATTTCATTAACACGATTTATGTATATTTGATGATTGGTAAAATTTTATAGATGTGGATACTTGTAATAATAATTAACTCTTTATTAAATTAAATATTATAATATTGATAGCATGATATAGAGACAATAATTTTATTTTAATATGATGGAGTAATAAATATATTTAATAAGTATAATGGTTATTTATTTGTAAAAGTAATCTTATGATATTTAAAACATTTTTATTACATGTTCATAGCTTATATGAGTCATGAGGTGTTGGTAGTATTGGAGACTTAGGTTATACCCAAGCTGAGAATAAAATTGTCTAGGTCCTCTATTCAAACCCAGTCTAACATGGGAATGACCCTAAGATGTGGGTTACCTAATGTTGGGCCAAACCTCTAGATTTTGTAAGGGGCTAGCTCCCCTGATTTAACAATTTAGTGCCTTTTCTCTAAGACTTATGTCTATTTTAAGGAAAAGGGAAAGAGGAGAAAACTAAAATTAGAACCTAATCTATATGGTGATGCACTAAGTTATTCAATGATCCACTTTCAACTTTGCAATTTCATGACTACTAATGAATCCAATAGAGATAAGGGTTAATCAAATTCTATGACAAGGTTTAAAACATGAGTTTTTGTATGAAGGTTAGGCAAAAACCAGAAACTTGAAGGGCAAAAAAGACAAGGTGTATACAAGACACTATAATCTCTTTGACACTTCAAGGAAAATATCCTTAAATAACACTTCACACAACCTATAAGGAACTAAAATATTGAAATAAAGGCACATAAAAGAAATTAATATGATGAAGGACAACACATATTATATATATCAAATTCAATGAGATACACTTAACATTCACTCAAAATATGGACTTGTCTTATATTGCTTCAAAGAGTTTTACATAGTGATTTTAGTAGAGCTTTGATATACCCAGCCAAGGGATGCAAATCAAGGGCTCTATGCCTACATTTATAGGAATAAAATAATGTAGGAGAGAATAAATTTAGTGTATAAAGGGTCATTAATGATCCCAATAAGACCTAAAGTAGTTACAACAACATTTCCTTCCTTTGTGAGCATTGGCATTCCCTCAATAAGGCCATTTTAGCGTAGAAGTGGTTGTAACTCCCTTAGCTAACCTTAATTTTGATTTTACCCAGATAAAAATAGATCCACACTTTCACCTTCAGTAATTATTAGATGAATCATGCCACCATAGTTACACATTATCCTATACTTCTCCAAGGTAGGTTGACAAAGTCAAAGAAACTATCTCATTTCTCCATCCTAGCCATGAAATGTGCATTCACTACTCTTCAAGTGTTATTTACCCAACATGACACCTTGAATTAACTCATTTAATTAGTCTTATAATGCCAAATTTATCCTCTTTGATGATCAATTAGGTCTATTAGGCCTAATTACCTAAGTGTTGAAACTTGGCAACCATGAAACATGTAGAAAAGATTTTCAACCTATGCATTAATATGATTTATGCCTGAAAAAACATTTAAAACCATGACATGGGCTAAGAAAAGAATTATGAACTTGAAACTCCACTCTTTCAGTCTAATTAGTCTACTGATGTGGCATCTCCTTACCATGCTACTTATTTAATTTTAAAAACATGACTACCATTACTTTGGACACGTGTTTTCATTTCAAGCCCCATAGAAACTTGATAAAATTAACTCTATAAATCTCATTTGGAGTCTCTTAGCCTTGAATTTAAACATTGACTATTGATCTTTGATCCTAGTTTTAGAGATCATGACACTTGGTAGCATTGTGTACCCTACTATTATTTTCCATCTAGTTAATACTCTTACACCACACGGCATCCTTGCTTGCAATCTTGGCTCATTGAATCATTAACTTAATTTGAATCATTGATCTTGATCCACATGGTTTAATTCATGTTGTATATCTTTGATCTACTACTAATTCACTCTGATTGGGACACATGGCACCATCACATTCATCCTTAGGATCCTCTTACTTATTGACTTCATACTAATCATCAATCTACATCTACATGATTGAATGGGTATCATAAATCTATATTAACTCATTTAATTTCTGAGATAACCTATGTACCATTGATCTTTGATCTGATTGAGCAAGACTTTGACACTTGGTAGCCCTATGATGATTATATTTTTGAATCCAAATGGCTATTTCTTATGGCTTTAAATTGACATCCCTTGTTCATTATGGCTTATTTATTACATCTTCACCATATTTATGTTCCTTAAATATATATATATATATGGGAAAACTCAAACACTTTATACACCATGACACCACCTAACTTAAGCTTAACATGGGGAATAAAGACCTTCAAAGACTATTTAGGCAAGTTTAAAGTATGACTAGACAATATCTTGACTAAACATGCCTTAAGGACTTGAATAATGAATAAAAAGAAATTTTAACATGATTCATGGCCCTAGGATATAGGGTTGTACAATATATAAGTCTAGGGATAGAAATTAACCAACATTTCTGGTGACTTGGCTAGTCTGACTAGCCTGCTAGTCATGATCAAAACTTGTTCATGATAACTAGACAAATGAAGTATGACTACAATTTTTATCTTAAAAATACTTTGAATCAATGATAAAAACACATAGGAAGCATGAAAAAAACATGAAAATATAAAAAAACTACTTAAATGATAGAAATAAATGAAAAACATAATAATGTGCAAGAGCAGTTGGAGGTAAAGGTAGACTTACCTACCAATGTACAAAGATCATGAAATAGAACTAATAGTATAATTTGAGATACCTCCCATTAATGTAGATAGGAAGGCTCTCTTCATTAAAATTATAAATATCAATTTCATTTCTCTCCTTAAAACATGTGATGACATAAGGCCCACTCTAAAGACTGCCAAATTTGGAGTGTTTCCCTGGATTTACATGGTCCTCATCCCATTTAAGGACTCTATCACCTTATTGGAATGTTTGAGAGGAGTATATCTTGTGAAATTAAATTTTTAAATGGTGATTATTAGACCACATGATGTGCATAACACTATCCTTTGTCTCCTCCATTTATCTTAGTTCATTTAATCTTTCTTGCATAACATCATCCTCTTGGAGCTCAAGTTGGTGAACAAGCTCTAATATAAGAAGTTCAAGAGAGATAGGAAGTTTGGATTATTTCCCATGTAAAATTATGTATAGGTAGTTTCTATTAGACTTATTATGTGTCACTCTATCTACCCATAGGGTAGTCCTTAATCTGGTATGCCACTCCCTTTGACTATCTTTAGTCCTCTTGATAATAATCAACAAGTTCTTGTTTGTAGACTCTACCAGTCCATTGCCTTATGTTTAATAGTTATAGGATTCTTTGAGATAAATTCCATATGAAATATTTTAGTCACATACCTTAATATTACTAAAATAAAATGTATTGTTAGAAATGAATTTAGAGGGTACACCAAATATGGTTACAAGGCTATCATAAAAGTATAAGGTAAAAACTTCATTAGCTTCTTTGAAGATAGTTGCTTCAACCCACCTTGTCAATTAGTTTGTAGATATAATGATCCATTTATTTACTTTACTCTAATGTGGGTGTATCATCCCTATGAAATCTAAGCCCCATTACATGAAGGGTTGTTCTACTTGTATGGGTTGTGTTGTCACTCTGGAGTGCACCTTGCTTGAAGATGTGTAATATAAACCTCTCTCTAGTTGATAAAATTAGATATTATCAGAGTGTGGGTGAATCTATACCAATAATAAACTCTATATATGGCTAGTTTCCTTAAATTTATCTATAAAAACTAAACTATTTTGATTCTTTTGGGATGAAAAGGGAGAAATAAATTCAAATGGGAAATCCTATCTAAATGGGATGATGCACCAAAATGATTGATATTCTATAAAATATTCCTAATATTGATTAAAACAAACATATTAATCTAAAATAAAACTTTACATTCAATCTTGAACATCAGTGTTTCAAAAAAAGGCCTAAAAGAAGTTTGCAAAGCAAATTCAAATCCTAGCTCTTCAAATGACCTATAGAGGATGAGATTTTCACATTATGGAAAGGACCTAAAAAAATGGAAATTAGATGGAAATTTTATGATATTACATATTCAAATTGAAATCTATTCTTATCCAAAAAACATATGCAAAAAATATTTTTTATTTGATAAATTGTGTCAATTACAATTTTTGCTCTCCTTTAAGAATTAATGAAAAATGGCTTCAAAAAACCAATATATAAGTATATAACCTTAAATAAATCCAAATTGGTGTGTAAAATAGAATTATTAGTCTTATTTTAGTTAAAATAAGACTAAAATCCTTTTACAATATTAATTAAAGGCTTTCAAATCTTCCAAGTCTTCAAAAATTGTATGTTTTTCATTTTTGGCATAGAATTGAGAAGTGGTAGGCCCATGTTGAATTGTAAACCTTCATTTAATTAAAATAACATAATAAATTGGAAGATATATCCATATTAAAATTTAGTTTAATTTCTTTGATTTCCTTATCTTGCATGAAAAGCATGGGAGATGCATGAAACTAGTCAACTAAAGAGATTTGACCCTTAAAGACTAGTTAACTCAACTTGAGCTCAGCTTACATGAATTTAAACTTATGGATTAAATTTATAATGATATATTAGTTTAAAAAACATATATGGCATGTGTTAATTCCAAAATTAATTTATTTGATATATTTTCAATGTCATTCTTTACTTGCTTGATTGACTAATTAAGCCTAATATACTATATAATTGCATTTGGACTCCATTAAACCTGAAAAAAGATTCCATGAATCCTAAAAAAATAATTAAATATACCTTTAAAATATTTTCTCATCATAATATATTTTTTTTGATGAGAAAACACTCACCATTCAGTCAACAGGGTTGAGTCGGCCTATTTTGTTTCATTTTATTACAGATTACCCATTTTGATCGAGCTAGTTGGGACACTTATAGGATGATTTATGACCAAATTAAAATTTTAATATGAATAAAAAGTCTTATTCTCTGATCTCTATTGATTATATTTCATTGAAGTGTCATGTACTTTATTTTACATACCTTTTTCCAAAAATAAAATGATTTTTGCCCTCATCCGTTCATCTCCTTGCATAAAATTGACATTTATAGAATCCTATCTGAGTTTAATTGATATTTTAAAATTTTTAATTTTGATCCAAGATGATTTTATGGTAATAAAATCATTTTTTAAAAAAAACTAATTTTTTGAGAGTTTAGGAGGGTTTTGAAGCTAAATCTTCAAAATGATGGTTCATGAAGTACAAACATCCAAATACCAAACTATTTCCATTTATGTGTATCACACTGATCCCATAACATTTTTGAAAATATTGGGTTCTCATGCAAAATATATGAAAAGTTATCATGTGGATAAATTTACTTGTCGAGTTTTGATCGCACATTGAACTACCTACACTCTTAATGATTTTTTATAACTAAAGTCCCATAAAATATTTTAAAATTTTCATTTATTATAATTAAATAATGTTCCTAAAAACATATTAATAGTGTTTTATTAAAATCCATACGTGGTGAAATATATGAGCATCTGAATAAGAGGCTTGAAACGGTGTCTAGAACTACAAAAAAGAAAAATTCACCAAAATGAAAATAGATATTCATCTACTTACCAATTCATAAAAACATCATCATGTGGTCTATAAAATTCTATAAAAAAACTTTGAAATCACATTTTCCTTGAAAAGTCAAAAAACCGCTTTTTAGCCTATACGCATGTTTGCTTGTAGAACCCTGTATGAGCATGGTTTTCTTAAAATTTAGAGTTTTGAAAAATTTTAAAGGTATTATTATGATGTAAAAACATAATTAAGTGATTTTAAAAAATTTATTTAGACTAAAAAATCTTCTATAGCACTCCAAAATGATGCATGATCTAATGGTGATCTCCAACAAACATGTTGAGGACTATTACAAAATAGTGAGTATCTCCACTCTTCCAATGGAATTGAAACTTTAAAAAAAAAAAATTCAAGTCATTATTAGTTTTTGTAAATAATTATAGGTCTTTAAGCCACCTATAACTCTCAAAATCCTTAATTTCCTTCAAAATTGACCCCTTTATCATGGACTATTTGCATATTTAAACTTGACAATGTTCTTTTCAAATGACAATAACCCATTTAAAACAAATTTTTGATGCTTTTTACCAAAATTTGTAATTTTAGACCATAATTCCTATTTTTAAATGGATATTTAAAGATTTCTTTAATGTTTTGAATGATAAGAGTAGTAATTGAGCCTTGACAGGTCAAATTACTAGCAATTTTGGTGACTTTCAAGGGTTGACCAGCCTACTGGTCAAAGAACTCAAAAACTGTAATAAGGATAGACTTGGATATACAATAAAACTAAAAAATATTTTATTTAAAAACATAATAGGAGAAACTAACATAAATAACAACAAATATGTGCACATATGCACTTAGAGGAAAGGACAACAACACAAAAAGGAAAAAAACAACTGATAAAAACATGTGTAGATATGCAGTTAGAGAAAACAAAAAAGGTAGTATATTATGTATAAACTAACTTCCACCTTTTTTGTCCTCATAGATCAAATGTAAATCCATTTGATGTACTATGTAACTTTGAAACATATTTTCTTCCTTTTGATAGCTCTCTTCTGCAAATGGGAGAACTTATATGTTCATATGTTCTACATGATGTAACTAGGTCTCCAACTTCCATTCTTAGATATATGGATTTAATATATGGATATAAGATACAATAATCCTCCTCTCATACTCTTCTTCTTTACATTAAAACTACTATCTTTGCCTTATTCATACACTAATCATGATTTGACATATTCTCATTCAATAATTGTATTGGCAATTTAACTAGTATACCTAGATTGATGTCTTCATTTGACTCTATTTGAAGTGGTACTTTGTCAAATTATTTATATTCTTAATAAGCATCCAAACATGGATATAATATGACTTTAATTTCTTATGTATGAACAACTAAAATAGTATTCTTTACAAGACATTTAACAATCTCTACTTGGGGTGGAGATGGAAAGTCAAACTTTGCACAAAAACTCTCTAAGTCATCCTAAAAATCCTCTTCATCATGATCAAATAAATGGACATGAAAATAATTAGTATTATTACAATTTGAAACATGTTTATCACATATTTATACCTTTTTAATGAATTTAAATCAAATTTATTGATCTATTGTACTTGTCTCATCTTTATCAGGAATATTTTCCATCTCACCAATGGCTCTATGTGAGTTATCTTCATGGTTTCCTTATGAATAAATATTTATTTTTACTTCATCTATCTCAACTACTATAAACTCTTGAGAATCCTCCTGTAAGTCATCTTCTTATTCATCACGTAAAATTGAATCATTTGTGTCCTTGTCAAGTGGTGTCTCAACTATGATTTCTTCTTCTTCGTCACTTAGGTCACCTTCCTTTTATATCTCTTTGGTTGCATATTCTTCACTTACCTCACAAGGAAGAGGTTATTACTCTAAAAGTGGCATAGTAGATCCCTGAAAGTGTTTAATAAGATGAGAAAGATCTATATAAGTTACCATAGATATCTAACTTTGCTCGTGAGATTATTTTTCTTGGATCACCTTCAACTCATCTTTTTGTTACACTTTTTATTGAATGAATTTATATGAAGGAAAGGATTTAGGCTTCTGAGAAGGAAGGGATGAAGGTTGAATGTTCTCTTTCTTGAATTCAACATCTTGAATGATGTTTGATTGTTCCTCTTTCTTGCTTGACTCCATGATTTGGTTCCAAGACAGGAAAGATAAATGTTCTTTTCTAACTTTTTGATTTTGGTTCTCCTTCTCTTTCCTTGTATTTGCCTCCAACTCTCTGATTTTCTTATCAATGTTCTCTTGGAATATCTTCTCTTTAAAGTGGTCATTGGTCTTACCAATAGTGTGTGCCATAAAAATCTTCTTCTTTCTTTGATAGTTTTCTTGGATAGAACTCTAAGAAGGAAAGGTCTAAGAAACATATGAAGAATTTGGAAAACTCAAAGGATCTCTTGGAATGGTCTCTTGAGAAGGAATGGATGTAATAAAAAGAGAGTGAGGTTGGCCTTGTTCCTTGAGGCCTTTTAGTTCATCCTCAATATTTTGAATGTAACAACTTATATCCATCTTTTTACCAGTGAGATTTCCCCAATTTACCTTCTCAAAAGGTGCACATTTCTCTTTTATTTATTTTAATGACTCTCTTAGATGATGAATCTAGTTAATATGGGTATCTTGGCCATAATAGCTCTATGAATACAACTCTAGTGCATGTTTTTTAAGGCTCACTAGAGTTTGTTTAAGTGTTGGTATGGATTGGATAGATGAAAAGTGGCCATGATAAGACTAGTATGGGGCCATATTAATATGGATTGACTATTCATGTGGAGGATCTAGGTAGTACTCTTTCATATATTCTTAATATATATCCTCAAACTCTTGGTGAGGATCATAGTGTGGCTAGTCATACTGATAATAGTGAGGATCATATGGATCTATATTGAAACAAGCCATTAGAGACAATTATTAAACCAAAATTTGAAAGTAATCAATATTAAAATGATACATGATGTTCATAACTAGATTTGAGTGTTGGAAAGTTGCACTGATCTTGTGAATGATGTCCCACTAGGCTAGTATGTTGAATGTGTTCCACTGGGAATGTAAGAAACTATTATCACTCTAGAGTGCACCTTGATTTAAGATGTGTAAAACACAAGCTCTCTATAGATGATACAATTATATCTTCTTAGAGTGTGGTTGACTTTGTACTAAGAATAACCTCTAGAGAGGGTTGGATACGTTAAGATTTATCTATAAAAACTGAACTATTTTAATTTTTTTGGGATGAAAGGGGAGAAAAAAATTGACACGGGAAATCCTATCTAAACGAGGTGATGCACCTAAATGATTGATATTATCTAAAATATTCCTAAAATTGAGTAAGACATACATATTAATTGGAAATAAAACTCTACATTTGATCCTAAACATCAGTGTTTCAAAACAAGGCCTAAAAGAAGTTTGCAAAGCAAATTCAAATCCTAGCTCTTCAAATGGCCTGTAGAGGATGAGATTTTAAAAATAGGTGTGGAAATTACCTTAAAAAATGGAAATTATGTGACACTTTTATGCTGGTACATATTTAAATTACACTCTATTCTTATCCAAAAAACATATGCAAAAAATCTTCTTTATTTGATAAATGGTGTCAATTATAATTTTTGGTCTACTTCAAGAATTAATGAAAAATGGCTTTGAAAAGCCAATATATAAGTATAAAACTTTAAATAAATCCAAATTTGTGTGTAAAATAGAATTATTAGTCTTATTTGGGTTAAAATAAAACTAAAATCCTTTTACAATATTAAATAAAGGCTTTAAAATCTTCCAAGTCTTCAAAAATTGCATATTCTTCATTTTTGGCATAGAATTGAGAAGTGGTAGGCCCATGTTGACTTTTCAAACTTAATTACATGAAAATAATTACATATATTGGAAGATATGTCCATACTAAAATTGGATTTAATTTATTTAATTTCCTTATCTTTCATGAAAAGCATGGGAGATGCATGAAACTAGTCAAACTAGTCAACTAGAGATATTTGACCCTTAAAGACTAGTTAACACAACTTGAGATAAAATTACATGAATTGGAACTTTTAGATTTAATTTATAATGATATATTCATTTAAAAACATATATGTCATGTTTTACTTCCAAAATTAATTCATTTGATATATTTTCAATGCCATTCGTTACTTGTTTGATGGACCAATTAAGCTTAATAGGCCTAATAGCCTATTTTATTGCATTTGGAATCCATTAAATCTGAAAAAATATGCCACGAAACCTAAAAAAATAATTAAATATACCTATAAAAAAATTCTTATCATAATATATTTGATTTTGATGAGAAAACACTTGTCATTTAGTCAACAGGGTTGACAGGCCTATTTTGTTCTATTTTCTTGTAAACTACCCATTTTGATCAAGTTATTTGGAACACTTATATGATGATTTATTACCAAATTAAAATTTTAATATGAATAAAATGTCTTATTATTTTATATCCATTGGTTATATTTCATTTAAGTGTCATGTACTTCATTTTACATGCTTTTTTCCATTACAAACATTATTTCTACCCTCATCCATACATTTCCATGCATAAAATTTAAATTCATAGAATACTCTTTGAGTTTAATTAAAATTTTAAAATGTTTCATGTTTACCCTAGATGATTTTATGGCAATAAAATCATTTTTTTGTAAAAACTAGTTTTTAGAGGGTTTAAGAGGGCTTTGAAGATGGATCTTCAAAATGATGTTTCATGAAGCAAAAACCTCAAAATATAAAAATATTTCCATTTATGTGTATAAAAATTACCCTAATAACATCCTTTAAAATATTGGTTTCCCATGCAAAATATATGAAAAGTTATCACATGGAAAAATTTTCATGTGGGGTTGTAACCGCATGTTGAGCTGCCTACGCTCTTAATGGTTGTTCATAAATAAAATCCTATAAAATAGTCTTAATTTTTCATTAATTTAATTAAATAAGGGTAATAAAATCATATTAATATTGTTTATCTAAAATCCATATGTGGGTAAATATACGAGCATCTGAATAGGAGGCTTGAAAGGGTGTCTAGAACTATAAAAACTAAAAAATTCACCAAAATGAAAATAAGTCTTCACCTACTTAAAAATTATTAAAAAAATCATCATGTGGTATATAATATTCTATAAAAACACTTTGAAATCACATTTTTCTTGAAAAGTTAAAAAACCCCTTTTTAGTGTATATGCTTGTTTGCTTGTACAACCCTATATGAACATAGTTTTCTTAAAATTTTGAGTTATGAAAATTTTAAAAGGTATTATTATTATTATTTAAAAACATCATTCAATTTTTTATAAACTTTTATATATAATACGTAAGTTTTTGTAGCACTCTAGAATGATGCCTGCTACAATAGTGATCTCTAACAAACATGCTGAGGACTGTTACAAAACATCAAGTATATCCACTCTTCCAATGGACATGAAACTTTTTGAAAAGGTTTTTCAATCCATGATTATCATTTTTATAAAATTTTAGGTCTTGAAACAACTTTTATCTCTCAAAATCCTTAATGTCCTTTAAGATTGACCACCTGTCATGGACTATTTGCATATTTAAACTTGGCAACGCTCTTTTGAAATGACAATAACATATTTACAATAAATTTTTGATTTTTTTTTACCAAAATTAGTGATTTATACCATAATTCCTATCTTTAAAGGGATATTTAATGGTTTTTTGAAATTTTGAATGATAAGAGTAGTAATTTAGCCTTGACAGGTCATATTACTAACAATTTTGGTGACTTTCAAGTGTTTACCAACCTGCTAGTCAAAGAACTCAGAAACTCTGATAAATATAGACTTGTATATACAATAAAACTATGAAATATTGTATATCAAAACATAATAGGATAAACTAACACAAAAACTAACAAACATGTGCATGTATGCAATTAGAAGAAAGGACAATAACAACATGGAAAAGAAAAAAACAATTACTGGAAACATGTGTAGATATACACTTAGAGAAATCAGAAAAAGGTAGTCTATTATGTAAAAACTAACTTCCATCTTTTTTTTCCTCTTAGATAAAATTTAAATCCTTTTTATTCACTATGGAACTTTGAAACATATATGCTTCCTTTTGATAGCTCTCTTTTGTAAATGGGAGAACTTATATGTTCATATGTTCTGCATGTTACAGCTAGGCCTCCAAATTCCATTCTTAGGTGTATGGATTGAATACATGGATATAATATCCAATAATATTCCTCCCATATTATACTTTTTTACATCAAGACTACTATCTTTGCCTTATTCATAAGTTGATCATGACTTGACACATTCTCATTCAATAATTGTATTGGCAATTCAGCTTGTATACATGGATGGATTCTTTAGTTGACTCCATTTTAAGTTGTACTTTGTCAAATTATTTAGATTTTTGATAATAATATAAACATGGCTTTAATATGACTTTAATTTCTTCTTGATGAAAATCTATAATAGTAATATTTACAAGACATTCATCAATCACCACTTGGGGTGGAGATGGAATATCAAACTTTGTATAAAAACTCTCTAAGTCATCACAAAAAGCCTCTTCATCATGATCAACTAAAAATACATAAAAATCATCATTATTATTACTATTTGAAACATTTTTATCACATATTTATACCTTTTAGATGAAGTCAAATCAAATTTATTGATCTGTTGCACTTGCATCATCTTTATCAAGAATATTCTCCATCTCACCAATGGCTCTATGTGAGTTGTCTTCATGGCTGCCTTTTGAAGAAACATTTATTTTTACTTCATCTATCTTAGTTGCTAAAAACTCTTGAAAATCCTCCTACAAGTCATCTTGTTTAGCATGTAAAATTAAATCATTTTTGTCCTTGCCAAGTGGTGTCTCAATTTTGATTTCTTCTTCTTGATCACTCAAGTCACCTCCCTTTTCTATCTATTTAGCTACATATTCTTCACTTACGTCATAAAGAAGAGGTTCTTTCTCTAAAAGTGGCATGGTAGATCCCTAAAGGTGTTCAATAAGATGAGAAAGATCTATATAAGTTACCATAGATACCTAACTTTTCTCATGAGATTGTTCTTCTTGGATCACCTTCACCTCATCTCTCTACTGCACTTTTTACTAAATGGATTTCCATGAAGGAAAGGATTTGAGCTATTCAGATGGAAGGGATGAAGGCTAAATTATATCTTTCTTGAATTTAACATCTTGAATAATGCTTGATTATTCTTTTTTTTTCTTGACTCCATGATTTAGTTCCAAGATAAAAAAGATAAAGGCTCTTTTCTAACCTTTTGATTTTGGTTCTCCTTCTCTTTCATTGTATTTGGCTCCAAATCTCTGATCCACTTATCAATATTATCTTGTAATATCTTCTCTTTAATGTGGTCAGTGGTCTCAATAGCAGGCTATAGCATAACAATCTTCTTCCTTCTTTGACAGTTCTCTTGGATAAAACTCCAAGAAGAGAAGGTCTAAAAAACATATGAGTAATTTGGAAAACTCAAAGGGGCTCCCTAAATGGTCTCTTGAGAAGGAATGGATGGCATAAAAAGAGAGTAAGGTTGGCCCTATTGTTCCTTGAGGCCTTTTACTTTATCCTCAATGCTCTAAATGTAACCACTTATATCCACGATTTCACCAGTGAGATTACCCTAATTTTTCCTCTTAAAAGGTGCCCATTGCTCTTTTGTTTATTTCAATGACTCTCTTAGATGATGAATATGGTGAATATGGGTTTCTAAGCCATAATATCACTACAAATACAACTCCAGTGCATGCTTTTCAAGTCTCACTAGAGTTTGTTTAAGTGTTGGTATGGATTGGATAGATGTAAAATGGCCATGATAAGACTGGTAAAGGGCCATATTAAGATGGATTAACTATTCATATGGAGGATCTAGGTAGTACTCCTACATATATGCTTGATATAGATCCTTAAACTCCTAGTGAGGATCATAGTGTAGTTGGTCATACTGATTATAGTGAGGATCATATGGATCTATACTAAAACAAACCATTCCAGACCATTAGTAAACTAAATGCTAAAAGTAAGCAATATTAAAATGATACATGATGTTCATAACTAGATTTGAGTATTTGAAGTTACACTAATCTTATGAATGATGTCCCATTGGGCCAGTATGTAGAATGTGTTCCATTGTGCATGTTAGAAACTATTATCACTCTGAAGTGAACCCTGATTAAAGATGTGTAAAACACACCCTCTTTCTAGTTGATACAATTGGATCTTCTCAGAGTGTGGGTGACTTTGTACTGAGAAGAACCTTGAGAGAGGGTTGGTTCTCTTAATATTTATTTATAAAAACTAAATTATTTTGATTTTTTTGGGATGAAAGAGGAGAAAGAAATTGAAATAGGAAATCCTATCTAAATGGGGTGATACACCTAAATGATTGATATTCTCTATAAGCTTCATAAATTTGATTAAGACACACATATGAATCAGAAAGAAAACATTACATTCAAATAAGGCCTTACAATATTAAATAAAGGCTTTAAAATCTTCCAAGTCTTCAAAAATTACATGTTCTTCATTTTTGGCATGGAATTGAGAAGTGGTGGGCCCATGTTGACTTTTAAACATTCATCGCATAAAAATCATGCAATAAATTGGAATATAAATCCATATTAAAAGTGTTTTAAAATTTTAAATTTTATTATCTTACATGAAAATCATGGGAGATGTATGAATCTAGTCAAACTAGTAAACCAAAGAGATTTGACCCTTGAGGACTAGTTAACTCAACTTGAACTCAACTTGCATGAATTAGAACTTGTGGATAAAATTTATAATGATATATACATTTAAAAAACATATATGGCACTTTTCAAATCCAAAATTAATTTATTTGATATATTTTCAATGCCATTCTTTACTTTCTTGATTGACCAATTAAGCCTATTAGGCCAATTAGGTCTAATGGCCTATCTTATTTTATTTTGAATCCTTTAAACCTGAAAAAAGATTCCATAAAACCTGAAAAATAATTAAATTTAACTTTAAAAACTTTTATCATCATAATGTATTTGATTTTGATGAGAAAACACTCGTGATTTAGTCAACAAGGTTGACTAGGCCTATTTTGCTCCATTTTCCTACAAACTAGCCATTTTGATCAAGCTAGTCAGGACACTTTTGATATTATTTATGACCAAATTAAAATTTTAATATGAATAAAAAGTCTTATTATTTGAGTTCCATTGATTTTATTTCATTGAAGTGCCCTGTACTTCATTTTATATGCTTTTTTACACAAAAAAACATGATTTTTACCCTCATCCATGCATCACCATGTATAAAATTGATATTTTTGGAATCTTATATAATTTTAATTAACATGTGAAAGTTTTTTAGGTTGATCAAATATTATTTTATGGCAATATAATCAATTCTTTTCAAAACTAGTTTTTTGAGGGTTTAGTAGGGCTTTGAAGTTGAATCTTCAAAATGATGGTTCATGAAGTATAGACCTCCAAATCCCAAAATATTTATATTTATGTGTATCACACTATCCCCCATAACATCCATAAAAAAATTGGGCTCCCATGCAAAATATATGAAAAGTTATCATGTGGATAAATCTACCTATGGGGTTTTGACTGCATTCTAAGTTTCCTATGCTCTTAATGATTGTTCATAACTTAAATCACCTAAAATTTTATAAATTTATTATGAATTATAATTGTATAATTTTATTCAAAAATAACTAATATTTTTTGGCTAAACTCCTTTCATTGTGAAAGATATTTTTTGGCTAAACTACAAAACATGAAAATTTCACCAAAATATAAATAAATATTAGCCTACTAACCAATTATTGAAAAAACCATCATTTGTTCTATACCATTCTATAAAAACATGTTGAAATCATATTGTTCTTGAAAATTCAAAAAACCCCTTTTTGGTCTATATGCATGTTTGCTTGCAAAACCCTAAATGAGCATGGATTTCTTAAAATTTAGAGTTATTACAATCTTTAAATGTCTTATAATTATTTAAAAACATCATCCCATTCTCTTAAAACTTTTACCTAGACTACAAAATCTTTTTTAGCACTCTAGAATGATGCATGCTCCAATGGTGATTTCCAACAAACATGCTTAGGATTATTAAAAATAGTGAGTATATCCAATCATCCAATGGCCATAAAACTTTATAATTTTTTTAATAAATTAATTATGACCTTTTTTTAAAAAATTTAGGTCCTAAAACCACTTGTATCTCTTAAAATCCTTAATTTTCTTCAAAATTGACCCCTTGTGCATGGACTGTTTGCAGATTTGAACTTGACAATGATCTTTTAAAATGACAATAACCACTTTAAAATGAATTTTTAATGTTTTTTAAAATCATAATCAGTGATTTTAGGCCATATTTCCCATCTTTAAAGGGTTATTGAATGGGTTCTTGAAAGTTTTAAATGATATGAGTAGTAATTTAGCCTTAACATGTCAAATTAATAACATGCTACAAGGGAAGTGTAGCTAGTTTATATTTTCCAATGAAAATTTCAAATTTTAGACACTTTATTACCTAAAAGTGTGAATCTATAAATAATTTATACCAAAAGTACCCAACCCTTATGATCTTAGAGGTAGTGGTCTTAGTAGTAAAGTTCCCACTAACTGGACCATAATGGATTTATTCAAGTAACTTGTCTATTTGGAATAATTCCACAGACCTTAAAATCATACCTCCTATTCCCCTCCTAAAAATAAATCCATTCATCATAACATAAAGTATGCTTTATAATCTAAAATTCCTTCTCTTGGCTCTACCTAGCCCCATTAGACATTGGCCTGACTCAAGAAATTTGATCATTTCATGTGTCCACCTAAAAGGTATACTATCTATAACTACTTGTTTGTTATCATGAGATGCCAAAACTTGGTATCTATCATCCTTTACTTATACTTCAAGGTAATCACATAACCCTCTACCCCTTACACTATTTTAAAATCTAATCTCGAGGTCATACTCCATACATTTTGTTACCCACCCAACCCTTTTCTCATTGAGGTCTCTATTGAGTATAAACTCATTAATACTTCGGTGTGCTACAATGAGTATGATATTACTATTGAATACCATGTTCCTAAATTTATTTAAATTTCTCACTAATACAAACACATATTTATCCATAAATCTATACCTCTCCTCATACTCTTCTAAGGCCTACCTAAAGAAAGCAATAGGATGTTCTAAACCTTGCTCATTCTACTGCATCAACATGGTAGAGATTCCATCCAATGTAAAGAAGGCATAAAATTATAATTATTTTTTGAAATCTAGGTTAAGGATAGTAGGGGAATTAGAGAAGGACTCCTTTATGGCCTCAAATCTCCTCTTACCTTCTTTGCTCTATGTAAACTCCTTGTGATTCATCAACATGTGAGTGAGAGGCTTGACCAGCTCTGCAAAGCATGAGATAAACCTTCTTATAAAATTAATTTTCCCTAAGAAACTTTTTAGACCTTTATTATTCTTATAAAAGTGTAAATATAGGATGGAATCAACTATTTTAGGGTCTATAAAAAGAGAATACTTGGATACTACATGGCACAATAACGTGCCCTCATGGACACCAAATATGCATTTTTTAGGATTCAATGATACACCAAATTCCATGTATCTTTCAAAGAATAACTTCAAGTGGGAAATGTGATCATTTGGTTCCTTTGATAAAACAATGATGTCATCTAGGTAGATGAGTACCATGTCATTGATTAAACCTTCAAACTCAACATCCATTGCCCTTTGGAAAATTTCCCCACCATTGGATAATACAAAAGGAATTTTCATGTATGCATAAGTTCCCCAATTTATGGTGAATGAAATATTATGCCTATATTCCTTATTGACCTTGATCTAGTTATAACTAGAGTAGCCATCAAGTAATGAGAACCTCTAAGATCATGCCACTTTTTGAAGAATCATATCTATTGAGGGTAGTGGGTAAAGGTCTTTTAGGGACACCTTATTGAGGTCCCTAAACTCAACACACAAACATATTTCCCCATTATTCTTCCTCAATAGCACAAGGTTTTCCACCCATGAGTAATATTTAATGGAGAATATTATCCTTTCTTGAAATAGTTTAAATAGCTCCCTTCTCATCAAATCTTATACTTTTGGATTGACAAGCTTTTATTTTTACCTGACTAGTTTTGCATTGCTATCTAGTTTGATGGTATGTTGTTGAATTTTGGGGTTAAATACATTAAAATACTTGTATTCCCATGAAAATATATCATATTATTATTGGCATAAGGAAACAAAGGCATATCTCTCTTATATTATGCTAATATTTCCTAACTTTAATAACTTGTCTCTTAAGATCTCTACCCTTTCATAATGTTCCTCCTTGCTTAAGATGCATGCTTTATCTATTCTCACTTGTTAATCTTAATTAAATATGTTTTCCAATTTTACAAGCCCCTTATGAAGATTATTAGACCTCAACTACACTATCTGATAATCATATTAGTGTTGGTACTTGTTTTGATTCTTGTAGAAGAATTCTACCACTTGCAGAAGAAAATAGATAATTTGATCATCACTATCAAATACCTACCGAATCACCTCATTTTTGGGTACATATAACCTACATATGACCTTGAATTTGTCTTGAATTTGGCTACCTTTGACTCCTTATATAATCTCATACTAAGCTCCAATAGCTACAAGCCTATTTGCATGTTGGTTTGCCTCACTTAGTATGGATTGTATGTTGAATGCCAAGAAGTCCTATATGAGATCCCATACACAATGATTGGAATATTTCAAATGATCTTTATTGACTAAAATTATTCCTCTTACTTGTTATAGAACAATATCACTATCACCCTTGACTTGAAGGAGTTTTACACCTCTACTTCTTGCGTCTTGCAAACTATGTAGAATGGCCCCATATTTAACTGTGTTTGAAGTGAAACTGAATTAAAATCTTGTAGCTAAATAGTAATTCTAATTTTATGATGAAATCAACATGAATCCAAATCCACTACCATTATTTTATCTTGATTTATCAAAAAATATAGTCCATAAACCATCTTCCTCTTGAGTGGTATTAGCTAGGCAAGGTATAGAAACACCCTACTCATGCATATAATACACTCATAAATATACATCTTTAATGTTTCTATAGGAATCAAATCCATGATTTTCAACTTCCCATTAATCTAAGTAAAGGTATAAAATTGCTTTAATATGGCATTGAGGCTCTTGTTCAATATCATTCTCATCCTCATCAAGTATGGTGTAGTTGACATTTGCAAGGTTAGGCATATAGGGCTCTAGATGGAACCTAGAGATAGATTATAACCTAATAGTGACCCTAGTTCCATATATAGTCAATAAAGACCATGTATGACTAGTTAGAGGATAAATAGCCCCCAATTTTTGTATTAAAGTCCCTAAATAGGCATTAGACAAAGTATGGGGGTAGATCTAAAACCATTACATCTTGAGTGATGACATAATTTTGGCAAGTTATCAATATAATCTTAAGGTATTTTATGATACCTACTATTTTAGTGGGAGAACCATCCAACTAAAGAATACCATTCTCATTAGGTACATATTTAATCTCAAGTTTGTTTATTATCACTTTAGGCATGATTAAGATTAAAGCTCCCAAATCTATCATAAAATTATGCATAAGATAGTCCCTTATGATGACTAACAAATAAAATAGAGGGGGCTTGACAACCTTAGGGGATGAATAACATTATGAACCTGATCTTGACTAGGAGCTTCACTAGGAACTTGATTTTAACTAGGCTAATTACTATTGTCAAAAATAGTGTTTACCTTATCAGTTACCTTGTCCACGATAAATTTTGAAGAGATCTTCTTGAAGGATCTCTTTCTACCCTAGAATAAATAAATAATCATACATTGACATAGTGACATTAGACCTTTTCATATAAACCACAATATTGAAATAAATACTAGTACCTATTGACCATTTTTACCACAAGCCAAAATGGGTCAACCCCCTATAGTTAAAATATTGTATATAATTTTATTATAATGTCATCATATATGTTGTAGTTCATTTTATGTCATTTGATATGTCATTCTAGTTCCAGTCATAGTATAGCTTAGTCCTTGTGTCATATGGTGTCTTAGGGGTCATTTTAGGGTCATATATGCAAGTGGCAAGTTTTCATGGTGTCTAAGTAGTCAATATCATGGAAAGGGTCTACATAGGCCTCAAGGGGTTCATTCAGAGCTATAAAGGTTCAAGAGAAATATTTTTGAAGCTAGACCATCATCAGGATGTCATGAACAACCAGATTAGACTAGTTCACTTGGGCATTTTATAAATATGCTTATCAAGCCTCACATGACCTTAAAACTACACATGATTAATTTCCTTAGTACCAATATCATCCCCTATAATTTTCATATCTTGATGATTCTTTTATCTCTATATATAATACTTCAAAGTTTAGCTTGCCGAGCCTAAGGAGCCATGCCATCTTGCATGTCACATAGGAATGAATGAACCAACTCACTTGTGTATTTTATAAATGCACCTTAAAAATATTTAAAAGCTAATATATTTTAGTGCCATATTTTTCTTCATAGCAAGGACATGTTCTACAAAATTCATGTCCATGCGAGCTTCCTATCTGAATTTATGAGCATTTAAAGTTGGACCTACAACATAAGACATTCATGCTACCATCAAGTTTGAGCTCTGTAATGTAACTGTTTGGGTTTAAAAGGCTCTTAAAAGGTTTAAATTTGATCAAGATATAATGGTCCATGTGATCTTGTATACTAACACATGAGATCTAATGATTCATGTTGGGGTCAAACAAGTCAAGAGGTCCCTAGGTTAAATCCTTTTAAAGAGCTACAAGTTAGTCAAGATCTGATGGTGTAGATAAGCCAAGAAAATATCCAAAGGTATGAGCTTGACTTACAAGGAGGTTGTTATAATAAAATCTAATGTTCTATGTTGTATTGTACATCTTTATCCAATGGTGTGATATGAGCTAAAAGGTCAAGGAGATCAAGAGATTACCACATGGCATAAACATAGAAACTGATAGACTAACAACAAGATCTTGAGATCAACACATGATTGATAAGTGGCATGAGCATATTATTCATGTCAAAAAATAAATGGACCAAATTTACTCATATGTATGAATATTTATGCTGCATATGAGGTCAAAGAGTCAAAATCTAACAATAAGGATTTGTGGGACCAATAGGAATAAATATAGCTAAGAGCATTTTGATTAGCTCAAGTAATATTCAATAGACAAAGTCAAACCAAATGACCGGTTTTTTACCAAAGCAAATAGGTCTTGAAGGGTCATCCTACCACCATTAAAACTTGATTAAATACCAAGCAGAGGGCATTGCCATGTAGCCAAGATGATAAAGAAACATAAATGGATGCCATTAAAGCTAAATATGGACCTTTATTTCAATATTTTGTATCATGCAAGGTTATTTCTATGATTGTATTCACCATTTTTAAAGAGGATACATATATATGGTGAATCCTTAGTGCTTATAAAGTTAAAGTGGGTCTATCTAGACCCATTATAATCAAGAGAGGGTTTATATAATCTATAAATCTGCATTAATGTGAAACTATAGGAAAACTAATAGTCTAAAATTGGTTTTTTGTCTATAATAAACCTATGAAGATGGGGACAAGCTCAAGAATGATTCAGTTGGAACAAGATATAGCATTCTAAAGGATGCCATGAAGGCATACACATAGACCCCAATGATTTCATCCCCAAGACCAACTACATAAAAAGACCCTTCTCTCCAATTTTGCACACCATGATGAACTAATGAAGAGTAATTATCACTATGATAACTCTCTAATAGATTTATTTTATGGTTGTGACTACATTGATGCTAGGACCTAGCTCAAAAAAAATTATCCCATCATTGTAACCATCAAGGAGTATCAATGAGGGAATAATGTAACTATGTAACCACTTGAAGTGACCCAGATCAATCAAAAGGTTTGAATGAGCATAATTTGTAGAAGTAGTTTTAGTCATAGTTCAAATGGAGTTGAACTATTTGATTCCTTTTTTGAGTGTCAAAGTCTCTCTCTAAATGCCCCTCCTTCTATAAATATATCCTTTGAGCTATTATTATATATCCCTTAGGCTATTATGACTAGACTCTACTATAAATTACATTCTTCACCTTTGTGAGTAATGAATAGATAATTTTAAAGTTGTTTACTACTTCCTACTTAGTGTTTTGTATTTGTTTTATATGAAAAAGTGGTTATCATCTTCCCTTTGCAATTATAATCCAATCTAAGTGTTAATAATCTTTATTCAAAGTTATCTAGTGTGTCTTAATGTTGATATCTTAGGAATACATTGGATTATTAACTATAAGTTATTTCAATTAAACCTTACCTTCATTTCCTTCCATCCTAAGTCCATCAAATTGACCTCTAGCTGAAACACTATTTCTTAGAAACCATTATAGACATTACATCAGTTTTGTTCATAGTCTATTAGTGTACTAATGAGTTCAATATTGAAAGTGGATACTGAACATTTGGTGTATCACCTCATTTTGATTAGGTTTAATTCATGCATTCTCTAATTCTTTTCCCCATAAGTAATTAGTTGGAATAGATAAAAACATTTCAATATAAATTCAAGGATCTATCCCTTAAATTTAGAGGCTCATTTCCAATATAGTTACACCCACATACATGGAAATGTTCCCATTTTTTCTAAATCTATAAGAATCTGAAACAACTTCTTATAGGGTGAAATATTTGGTGACAATAGTTCTGGCATGCCCATTGGGATGCATTATCTTTAAGAGAACTTATCAAAGTGAATGTTGGTTTTGACAAACATCAATTGTAAATTGATATGCCACTCAGCATTTGGTGACTCTTTCAAGTTAGATCTGGTTCAAGGCCATTATCATTTTATAAAAATTCCTTAATAATTCATGGTTCTCGCTAGGTAATCCTCTACTAGAACATTAAATCCCATTAACTCACCCATTCAACATAAAATTCCTCTTGAAAAATGAGTAGATTTTTGCTAGAGAGGAAGAGAGTGAAGACTCAGAAGAATTTGAAGATATTGAAGAAGACATGGCTAAACCTTATTCTTTCCCTACATTCAATACTAAAAATCTAATTCAACTTTAGGTATATGATTCCATTCCTCCTAATGCCATGAAAGGTGTTCCCACATTCAATGGTGAGATTCATGTCATGCCTAGTGAGAACATTAGAGATGTTTCTAACTTTTGTAGTTTCCATAATATTATTTAGGAGAACATTGACATTAGAATATTTACCATGTCCCTTAAAGGGAAGGATCTTAATTGGTATAGGATTCTAGAGGGTGGATGCATCACAACATGGGATGAGTTTGGAGAGTTGTTGACTTCCATATTTAGAAATGAAAGTGATCATGCATCTTGCATACATCAACTCAACATGATAAAGAGGGGACCTAAAGAAATAATGCATGACTTGAATAAAAGGTTTTAGAAGACTTTGCATAGATTTCCTCCTCCTATGAGACCACCTGCTATCTTTTGTTCCCTACTTACTTGAAAGCCATTAGGACTAAAATTACTATCATGCTTTAATCTATGGGAGATTCCACTATTCTTGAAACATATGATCTCTCTATCAAAGCTGAGAAAAGTCTCATCCAAGCTAGAAGATTTCCTCCTAAGGTGTATATGCCTCCTTTGTCTCATGATTTTACTAATACCCCAGATGTATCCCAATTTCCTAGTACCAATACCAAAACTAAGGTTTCTCCTAGGCAGACAAAAAATAACATTGATTGGAAAGTAAAATTCCTAGCCTTAGAGGCTTAAAATAGGTAGGCTAATATGTAACAAGGTGCCTATCGGAATCCTTAGCCCTATCAATAATAGTATGGTCAATAATATGGAAGAGGAAGAGGCAAATTATAGCCTAATCCTAATAGGCCTACCAATGCATACAATCCTAACTTTACCACTAATGCAAGGGAGATGGTACCAATTCATAGTATTTTTTTGTAGGGAGAATATTGGAAGCAAAACCAATTTATGGGTGTCAATGAGAATGGAGACCAATCTCTAGTGGCTCAAGGAGTGTTACTCCCCTCCTATCAAATTAGTATGAGGTGATGATGTAATTTAATGAGGATTGGCAACCTCAAGGAGAGATCTTCACCAATTTTTTGGTTGAAGAGTCTTTTTAACTAAATCAAGGATCCTCTATCATAGATAATACAAGGTCTAAGAGGAAGGATCTAGAAGGTGTAATTATCATGCCCACAGGGTCATCTAATCCTCATGTAAGGCAACAAAACATAGCTACAAATGTGATAGTTTCAAAAAAAATTACATCTCCATCAAGTCAAAATATGGTAAGGTCTTCTCATATTCATCAAGTTACAAGTAATTATGTGCCCAAAAGAGCCCAAGATAAATTAGGTATGTCTTATTTAAACATTGTATATTATTTTAAGAACACTAAAACATTTATTTATCTTTGGGATGTTCTTCATATGCTTGGTAAAAAAGAACTACAAAATAAATTATTTGTTATCCCTACTAGTGTCTCACCCACAAATCAAATTCATGGCCATGTTTCTCTTGAAAATGTTCTTAGTACCATTATTTAACCATATAATAGGGATGATAAACCTCCACCATTTTACCTCACCTTCATTAAACATGACAAATTGGTACACAATTATTTAGTCAATAGTGGAGCTTTTACTTCTATCATGCCCAAAGTTGTAGTTGACAAGTTGGGCCTAAAATATGAGCCACATAGAAAATTGGTATTTTAATTATATGTTACACCATCCAATATAGTAGCATTAATAAAATTATTTTAAGGTTTTATTACATGATTGCCCTAGTTTCCTTATCTTGCACGACATATTTGTGGTTGATCTCCCAACCCATTTTGCAATATGCCTATCAAGGGACTTCATAGCCATGATAAGTATATACCTCTCAATTTATTGGTACTTCTTGGCCTTTAAAACAAGGTATGGGACCAAGGTGATAATTATTACACATCCCCTTGCAAGCTTTCATATAGAACCTTACATTGAGATAAATTCTATTTTGAATTATGATTTTGCTAAAGAAAAGGATTATATTGTAGATGAAAACATTTCCTCCAAGCTTGAAGGCATTCTATATTTGTTTCTTGATGAATATGACACTAACACTTATGAGCATGATCCATATGCTTTTGTGGAGGAAACTAGTTTAAGACTATATTATATATATATATATATATATATATATATATATATATATATATATATATATATATATATATATATGAATAAGGAGTACCAACAACTCTATTTGCCAAGGAAGAGGATAAAGATGATGAGTTTTGGAATATGTTTTTTAATTATTCAAGAAGTAAAGTTGGTGTAATGGATAGTGTTATGTTGGTCTCTGAATATAAACAACAGTATTATTTTTTAATAGATTTCATTTTATTTGTACTTATAATTTGGCTGAATATGAAGGTTTAATTCATGTCCTTCAATGGGTAAAGAGAAAAGGAATCAAGAACTTGTAAGTATATGGAGATAGTTAATTAGTTATGCATTAGGTGAGGAATGTGGTTTCTACCAAGAACCCTTTGTTTAAGTCATATAGGAATAGGGTATTGTATTTTCTTGAATACTTTAACGCATTCAATATTCAATTAGTCTCAAGGGAGAAGAATAGCCATGCTAATAGACTAGCTACAATAGGAGCTCAATTTTATACTCCAACTACCATAAAATAGAAGGGGAAATTGTTTCATATTAAGATCATTATCATAGCTTTTGTACCTAATAATGAAGTGTCTTAGAAAGTGTTTGATAGTGACAAACACATTTCATGCTTCTTGTAAAATGAGGTTGAGTTTCCCTTAAGGAATCAAAGGAGGCTCCAAGAATAATTGGGTGATCAAATTATGCAACTAAGAACCAATAAGATACATAAGGGTTTGGTGACATTCGAAATTATATTCAATTAGAATGATCAAAATAAGGATAAAGTGAGTATGTCTACAAAAGAGGAGAACTGTGAGAGAGTCTTGATCTTCAAGGACAAACTCCTCAAACCAAGAAAGGTATGTTATACATTAGAGAAACAAGCATTCATTTAGCTATGTAGAGAGTTTCATGATATATTTTCTTTAGAATATAAGGACCTCAAAGGATTTGATCTTATCTTAGAACACCATACCATTGAGTTGGAACTTGGAGTTAAACTGGTTAGACAAAAGTAAAGACCCATCAACCCTAAGGTTGAGTAACTCATGAGGTTAGAGCTTACTAAACTCCTTGAATTTGAGAAAATATTTCCCATAAAGCATTCAACATGGGTATCTAACCTTGTGCTTATTAGAAAGAAGAATGGGGAGATAGGACTTTGTGTAGACTTTAGAGATCTTAATAGAGTGCCACTCAAAGATCACTACCCTTTACCATTAATGGAGTAGATTTTGTAGATGGTTTTAGGTTATCAACATTTTTATCTTGTAGATGGATGTTTAGGCTATAATCAGATTTGAGTTAGTGAGGATGATCAAGTTAAGATAGGTTTCACTACTAAATGGGTGACTTTTGCTTATAAAAATATGCCCTTTGATCTCTCCAATGCTAGTGCCACATTTCAAATAGCAATGGACATGGCCTTCAAAGGTTTGATCAATAAGATGTTATCGGTTTGTCTAGATGATATAATAGTGTTTTCTAAAGATGCTAATGAACACATGCAACACTTAAAGCAAGTGTTTGAAATATGTAGGCAGTATAGAGTATTTATTAATCCAAAGAAGTGAATCTTTATTTTTAATTAAGGTAATCTCTTAGGACATATTATTTCTAAGGATGGTTTAACTATTTATCTTGAGAGGATAGAAGCTATTTTGGGCTTATAATTTCCCTTGCATAAAAAAAGTCTTCAAAGTTTATTAGGAAAGATAAATTTTGTAAGGAGTTTCATACCTAGGTTTACATCTTTGGTGAAACCTATCACAAGTATGCTCAAGAAGAACCAAGTCTTTTCCTAGACCAAAGAGGGTAAGAGTAGTTTTAAAGCCATAATTAAATAAATTATAGAATCTCCTACTCTTGTGAATCCTAATTTTAATAAATACTTCATTTTTTATTCATTTTATAGCTTTGATACTATCTCAACCATGCTTAATGTAAAAGAATGATGAGGGTGTGGAGTAGCCAATTGCATTCTTTAGTCAAGGTTTAGAAAATTATGAAGTCAAGTACACCTTTGTAGAGAAGAATTTCCATGATATTGTAAGGGGAATGAATATGTTTAGACATATGGTTTCAAATAATAAGATTCATGTTATTGTCTCTCATCTTAACACTAAAGAATTTATTTTAAGCAAAGATCTTAGTGAAAAGAGGCCAGGATGGATCACTAAGGTAATGGAATATGATGTTGTTATCAAAGTCATAAAATTGATAAGGGGTAAAGGCCTTTGTTAATATATAGTTTCATATCTTCATGAGTAAAAGGAAGAGGCTCTATTGAATAATGATTACCCCCAATCAGTTGGTTCATTACCTCCATAAATTTGGATATATGATGTGATCAGATTATTCAAAATTGTATCCTAATGGTATGAGTAGGTCACAAAGGAGATATTTTAGATTGTAATCTATCCTATTTTATCATGTGGATGGTGTCCATTTTAGGATGGAAATCAATGGTGTGTTATTAAGATGCATTGATAATGATTAGTTTGGAGTGTTACTTGAGAAGTTTCATGATGGGACAATAGGAGGTCATTTCTCTCCAAGAACCATAGTTCTCAAAATAATGAGGGCTAGCTACTATTATCCCAACCTCTTCAAATATTTCCATGCTTAGGTGAGAAGGTGTGGACAATGTGATTTATTTTTAGGTATATATAAGATTGAAAATATTCCTTTGAAGCCTATCCAAGTGGATCAACCTTTCATGAAATGGGGTCTTGATTTCATTGGAATGATAAATCCCCATTGAGTGTTGGTCATAAATGGATACTCACAAAAACTGACTATTCTACAAGATGGATTAAGGTAATAGCATTGAAAGAAGCTAATGAGAATTTTATCTTGAAGTTATCTTAGAGCATCATAACAAGGTTTATCACTCCTACTATTATTTTAGATAATGTTCTTTATTTTATGGGTGTTAAGATAGCTAATTGGGTAAATAGTAAAGATTTATTCTTGAGAACTTCATATAACTATTACCCTCAAGGTAATGCGTTAGCTGAATCTACTAACAAAAATTTGATTAGAATCATCATGGGAACCTTGGAGCATAACCAAAGAGCTTGGCAAACCAAATTGAATATATCCTTATGGGCTCATAGGATAACTCCCAAGAGGTCAATAAAGAATTATCCTTTTATGATTGTCTATGGAAGGGTAGCTAGGTTGTATATCTCTCAAGATTTGCCTACCTTAGAGTTAGCACATCAACTAGAGTTTCTTAAGAACACTCCAATAGAGGTAAGATTGATATAATTAATAGAGTTTCAAGTGACTAGAGATAAATCTCATCAAGTTATGGAGCATCACCAAGTACTAATGAAGAGGTATTTTTTCAAGAAGGTAACTCTAAGATCATTTCAATAAGGTGACATAGTATTTAAATGGGATGAATATAGATCAAAACTAGGGAGACATATAAAATTTGATACCCTATGGAGTGGACCATATATCATCATCAAGTGCAAGAAAAGCAACTCTTTTTAGGTAGAAATGATGAATGGAGAAGAGATGCCTATCCATGTGAATGGGATACATTTAAAACCTTGCTATTGAGATTTGAAGGTCACTTTTGTAAATATTATATTAGGTGTGCATCTATTTTCTTATTGTGTTGTGTTCAATAAGTTCTCATGAAGCACACATATGTTCCTTGTTTTATGTCTTATTCTTGTTATTTTTTGTCATTGTTTTGTATTATAGAGGTAGTTTCTATGTCTAACCTATTGCACATGTGAATCCATAACCAATGGATAGGATTAGTCAATTAGTCATGGAAAAGCAAACGTGCCACACTTTTGAAATTGCCAAATATGTTGACCATTTTTACCATAGGCTAAAATGGGTCAACCCCCTATAGTCAAAATATTGTGTAGGGATTTATTATAATTTCATAGGTTATGTTTTAGTTCATTGTTTGTCATTTTATATGTCATTTTACTTTGAGTCATAGTCTAGTTTAGTCCTTATGTCATTTTGTATCTTAAGGGTCATTTTAGGGTCATATATGCAAGTGGTAGGTTTTCATGGTATCCAAGTAGTCAAGATCATAGAAAGGGTCCACACAGGCCTCAAGGAGTTTATTCAAAGCTGTAAAGGTTCAATAACAAGCTTTGTGAAGCCAAGCTATCATCAAAATGTCATGAAGAACCAGATTGGACCAATTTACTTGGGCATTTTATAAACATGCTTAGAAATCCTCATGTTAGCATCAAACCACATGTGATCAATGTCTTTATCACCAATATCATCTCTTATAATTTTCATATCTTGATGAGTCTTCTATTTTGAGATCTGAGCCTTTAAATTTTAGCATACATAGTCTAAGGAGCAAGGATGTCCTATACATCACATAGGAATGAATGGACCAGATCACTTGTGTATTTTATAAATACACCTTAAAAGCCTCATAAGCCAATATATTGTAATACCATATTTTTATTCATACTAGGGACATGATCTACAAAATTCATGTCTACATGAGATTTTTAGCTCAATTTATGAGCATTAAAAGTTGTAATACATCATAAGAAATTCATGATAACATTAAGTTTGAGCTCTATAAAGTAAAAATTTGGGTTCAAAAGGTCCTTACAAGGTTTTAATTTAATCAATATCTAATGGTCTATGTGAGATTACATACTAACACATGAGATCAAACGTTTCATGTTAGGGTCAAACAAGTGAAAGGGTCCCTAGGTTAAATCCCTTTAAAGTGATACAAGTTGGGAAAGCTCTAACAGTGTAGATCAACCAAGTAAAAATCTAAAAACATGAGCTCAACTAAAAAAGAGGTGGGTATAATCAAATTAAATGGTCCATTTTACATCATACATCTTGATCAAAAGGTGTGAGATGAGTCAAAAGGTCAAGGAGGTTGAGATAAGACCACTTGGAATAAGCATGGAAGTTGTCAGACTGACAATAGGATCCTAAGATCAATGAATGATTGATAAGTGGTATGAACATGTTCTTCATGGAAGAAAATAAATGGACCGTATTTGTTTATGTAGATCAAGATCTATGGTGAATAGGAGGATAAAGAATCAAAATCTGACAATAAGGATCTATAGGATCAATAGGAATAAAGATAGCTAAGATCTATTTGATTGGCCTAAGCAATATTTGATGAACAAAGTTGAACCAAAGGACCAATTTTTTACCAAATCAAATAAGTCTTGTATGGTCATCTTACCACTATTAAAACTTGATCAAATGCCAAGGAGTAGACATAGCCATTCAACCATTGTGATCAAGAACATAAAGGGATGCCATTAAAGCTAAATATGGACCTCTATTTTGATATTTTATATCATGCAAGGCTATTTTTGTGACTATGTTTGCCATTTTCAAAAAGTATCTATGCATATGGTGATGTCTCAGTGCTTATAAAGATAAAGTGGGTCTATCTATACCTATTATCATCAAGAGAGGGGATATATAATCTATAGGTCTACATCAATGTGACAACTATAGGAAAACTAATAGTCTGAGATTGGTTTTTCATCTATAGTGGACCTATGAACATGGGGAAAAGTTCAAGCATGATCCAATTGGAAAAATGGATAACATTTAAAAGTTTGAGATGAAGGCATACACATAAACCCCAATGGTTTCATCTACAGGACCAATTGCATGAAAAGGACCCTTCTCTCCACTTTTTCACATCATGATGAGTTAGTAAAGAATAGTTAGCACTAGGACAAAGCTCTAACATATTGATATGATGGTTATAACTACATTGATGTTAGGACCTAGATTAAAATAACTTTATCTCACCATTACAACTATTAGGCATCATAAATGAGGGAATAATGTAATTATGAAACCACTTAAAGTCACCCAAATCAATCAAAAGGTTTAAATGAGCATAATCTGTAGAAGTAGTTATAACTATGATTAAAATGGATTTGATCTCTTTGATTCCTTTTTTGAGCACCAAATTCTCTCTTTCTAAAAACCCTTTTATAAATATAGCCTTTGAGCTATTATTATCTATCCCTTAGGCTGGAGTCTGGCTGGTATGACTAGACTCCACCATAAATTATATTTTGTACATTTGTGAGTAATGAATAGAGAATTTCATGGTTGTTTACTAATCTATGATTAGTGTCTTGTATTTTTTTGATATGCAAAAGTGGTTTTCATCTTCCCTTTTTATGTCCAATTCTAACCTAAGTGCTAATAAACATTCTTGTAGGTCATCTAGTGTGTCATAATTTTAATATCTTTGGTATAGATTAGACTATTTACTATAAGTGCTTTCAATCAATCCTTACCCTCATTTCCCTCTATCCTGAGTCCATTAAATTGACCTCTAGTTGAAACACTATTTCTTGGAAACCATTTTAGACATTACATCAATTTTATTCATAGTCTATTAGTGTGCTAATGAGTTCAACCTTGAGATTAGATCTTGAACATTCAGTGCATTACCTCCTTTAGAGTAGGTTTAATGCATGCATTCTCTATCTCTTTTCCCCATAAGTAATCATTTGGCATATATAATAACATTTCAAGATACATTCAAGGAGTTATCCCTTAAATATAGAGGTTCATTTCCAATAGAGGTACACCCACATACTTGGAAATGTTCCCATGTTTCCCAAATATAGAAGAATCTTAAACAACTTCTTCTAGGCTGTAATATTTAGTAACAAAAATACCTTTTAATTGCACCTTGAAAGTATAAGTGTCACTTGGCACTTGAGTGACATGAGTAATGAAAGAAGACCCCTATTGTTGACCATGATGTTGAGTTATTTATTGAGTTGCAAGGGCCTTAATGGTTGTGTCTGAAGTGATAAGTTACTAACTAACTTGTGTAGGTGTTGAAGAAACTTTAGGTTACCCCAAATTATCTTCCACCATTATCTTTTTATCCCTTATATGGGCTAAAAATAAATCATCTATCTTTTGTGTAATTTTCCCCATGTTGGCTATTACATTTTCAAACACATGTTCTCCTTCTTGAAAATTAATGCAAGTAGTATCAATTGGTTTTTTACCCATGCTTCCTTTCCATTGAATTAGAACCTCTAATGTTCTTAAGGTAGGCATATCACTTTGATTAATTATAGGACCTTATGGTAGAGGTAGCATTATGTCATGACCTTGGTATGAAGGAACATGCTGCCAACTAGGACCTTGATATATCTCTCCACTTGCATCCATCACCATCTCATTAGATATCCCTCCTAATTTCCATTGACACTATTATACAAGGTTATTTTGAGTAGGGACCAAGGTTTTGAGCTATTTAAAATTATGGGGTTGTAATTATTATAAGGTCTAGTTTGAGTAGTTTAGCCTTGGGCTTATTGATTTGAAGGATAAGGGGGTCTGTTATAAGATTGAGAAGGGTATTGGGCTTAGAAAGGACCTTGGTATAGTCTATATTAAGTTTTTTATTGTCTGTTGTTGCCTCTCTTAAGCCACTAGCTTGTTTTTTTGTGCCTTCAACAATCCCTCCATCTTTCCAAGTCTGTCCACTTGATTATCATTAGGTTATGCTTGATTATTTGGAGTGGGAAAGGGGGAAATGGGAGGTGGATTTGGTTGGATCTTAGGAAATAAGGGCATAATATGTCTTGGCCTAAGTTTCCTTGGTTGTATCAAATATATTTTTCCCTTATGGATATATCATATACTTTAGGTAGAGTTGTCCCACCAAATATTGGATCATGACTACAATGTTTGAATTCAATGCTCTCAAGTAGTAAATAAAAGTGTAACTAGGTGTGGGATTAATGATAAGTATTTTATCCCAATATTTTTGGAATCTATTTTTAAAATTAACCATAGATTCTTGGGGTGCCCTCTTGATTGAGTTGAGATACTCAATTAGTGATACATGGTCACTCCTATCCTCAAAATGCTTGCATAAACACTTACCAAACTCATCACAAGTATTGATTGAGGTAAGAACTAGACCTTTATACCATTACAAGGCTTTTCCTTTTAAGGATGTGGCTAGTAGTCTTATGACTACATTCTGTTGAATAATGTTATGTACTTTACAAAGGTTTGAAATGTTAGCTATGTGCTCTATAGGAGTGGTGAAATTTTCTCCTATAAAGTATGGTGGACTATTTAAATATACAATAGGGATATCATCATGACTCTAAAGGTTAATATGGTTACCACCATTAAAGGGTACAAAATCCTATAACTTAGGCCTCACCATTTGTATTGGAGGACTTTTGGTGGCTTGAGTAACAAAAGATTTTGTAGAATTTGGAGAAGTGTGAGAGGTAGTGGGTGTTAGGTGAGGGTTTTCAATAGGTACATTATTCCTCCTTAAAATATCTAATGTCAATTTAATTAATTTAACTTGCTTTCCCTTGGAGGCAAACCTAGTGGATATTTGGTGAATGGACTTTATCTTTAATCTATCGATGACTACTCTAAGACTCCTAGTTATCTTCCCACATTGCCAATATATCCCAAGATGATGTCCAAGTGCCTTTATTATAGTCCCACTGGGCATGATAGAAAATATTTTAGACTTAAGTTATACCCAAGCCAAGAAGAGAATTATTCAGGTCCTCTACTAAAACTTAGTCCAACATGGGAATGACCCTAGGTTGTGGGTGACCTAATATTGGGCCAAACCTCTAGATTTTTTAATGGGATAGATCACATTATTTTATAATTCAATTCCATTTTTATAAGACTTATTTCTATTCCAAGGAAAAGGGAAAGAGAAGAAAACTAAAATTAGAACCTAATCTATATGGTGATGTACTAAGTTATTTAATGATCTACTTTCAAATTGGCACTTTAATGACTACTAATGAATCTAATAGAGGTAAGGTTTAATTATATTATATTATAAGGTTACAAAAATGAATGTTTTTCATGAAGGTTAGGAAAAAACTTGCAACTTGAAGGGTAGGAAAGGCAAGGTCTATGCAAGACACTGTAAGCTCTTTGACACTTGAAGGAAAATATCCTTAAACAACACTTAACACAATATATAAGGAAATAAAATACTAAAATAAAATCACATGAAAGACATGCTTATTATGAAATAAAACACACATTATTAATATCAACTACAATGAGATACACTTAACATTCACTCAGAATATAGACTTGTCTTATATTGCTTCAAAGAGTTTTGCATAGTGATTTTAGTAGAGCTTTGCTATACCCAGCCAAGGGATGAAAATAAAGGGATCAATTCCCTCATTTTTATGAATAAATTAAGGTAAGAGAGAATACATTTGGCATAGAAGGGGTTATTAACAATCCCAATGTGGCCTAGAGTAGTTACAATAGCATTTCCTTCTTTTATGACCATTGACATTCCCTCAATGAGGCCATTTTGGCATAGATGTGGATGTAACTCCCTCAAATAACCTCAAGTGTGCTTTGAACCACATCAAAATAGCTCCACACTCCTCCCTTTAAAAGTTATTAGATTGATTAGGCCACCATAGTTACATTGTAACCAATACTTCTCTAAGGTAGGTTGACAAAGTCAAAGAAACTATCTCATTTTTCCATCACAACTATGAAATGTTCATTTAATGTTCCTAAAGGGTAAATTACCCATCATTACACCTTGTATTAATTCCTTAAATTAGTCTTGCAATTCCAAATTGATCTCCTTTGATGATTAATTAGGCCAATTAGGCCTAATTACCTAAGTGTTGAAACTTGGCAACCATAAAACCTTTATAAAAGCTTTTCAACCTATGCACTAATGTGATCCATGCCTAAAAAAACATTTCCAATTGTGACACAGGCTAAGAAATGTTATATGAACATGAAACTCTAGTCATTTAGTCTGACTAGTCTACTTATGTGGCATCTCTTTGCCATACTGCTTATTTAATTTTAAAAACATGACCATTGTTGTTTTGGATACATGTTTTCATCTTATTCCCCCTAAAAACTTGATAAAATTCACTCCATCAATCTCCTTAGGAGTCTCTTGGCCATTGAATTTCAACACTGGCTATGATTTTTTTATCCTTGCTTTAGAGATCATGATACTTGATAGCTTAATATACCTTATATATACCCTATTATCAATATATTTCTAGTTAATTCTCTTATACCATGTGGTGGCCTTAGATGCAATCTAGTCTTATTGACTCATTTACTCAATTTTCACCATCAATCTTGATCTACATAGTTGAACATGTACCATCAATCTTTGATCTGCTACCAATTTACCATGATTGGGATACATGGCACCATCACATTCATCTTTAAGGTCCTCTAATTTATTGAATTTGTACTCACCATTGATTTGCATTTGCATGATTGAATATGCACCATAAATCTATCTTAACTTATCGACTTCTTGGGATCATTAGTGTATAATTGATCCTTAATCTAATTGATTGAGACTTTGACACTCGGTTACCCTATGATGGTTATATTTTTGAATCCAAATAGCTATTTTTTATGGATTTAAATTAAAATCCCCTATTCATTATGGATTCTTTATTACATATTCCCCATACTAATGGTCTTTCAAGATATATAGGGGCCAACTAAGACACTTTAGATATTGTGACACCACCTAACTTAAGCTTAACATGGGGAACAAAGACTATTCAGGCAATTTTGAAGTATGACTAAATATTAGCTTGAATAAACATGCCTTAAGGAATTACAACGAGACTAACAATCAAGTTTTATACATGAGTCATGTCTCTAGACTATAAGTTTAGCCAATTTCTAAGTCTAGGGATAAAAATTGACCAACAGGTATATGTATCACAATGATTCATTTTTATGATATAAGCTCAGAGCTACATACAAACTAGTTAATTATTATATCTTAAATAACCTTAATATATTAATATAAATATGATGATGATAGATCTATAATATATTTATAAAATTGATAGAAAATTATTAAATGTATATCCAAAATTCTATCTCTTAGAAGTGTGAAGAAATTAATGTTTTAATAAGATAGTAGGTATTTATTCTTAGTGTTTATTGATAACTTTTCATTTTTTTAAAGAAACTATGTTTTGAAACATTCAATTATATTAATGATATGTATGAATTTAAATCCAAGAATATCTTCTAACTTATAGGTAGAGTCATCATTAGTCTTTTGAAATGTATTGAGTAAACATATGTTGACTTATATTGACAATTTTTATAGAACTTAATGGTTCCTAAATTCATTAATCTTGATTGAGACTAAGAAAATATGATTCACTTTCTAATACAAATTTTAGAACTTTGTTTAATTCACACCAACCAACCTAAGGATAAAACTATGAGAGTATCCTTCATGAATAAGTTAGAAAAAAATTAAAAATACACAAAATAAACTATAAAATTAGCAATAAATTAACTCAAATAAGATGAATTGCATTACAATGGTTGAATTGTATAATTTTTGGCCTCTTCAAGGGGATAACCTATTTTGATTAAGATCAAACCTCAAAACTTAGTTATATACTAAGTCTAATATAGGAAATTACTACTTCCCCTCAATGTGGGATAAAATAAAATAATCACGAGATGACTTACAAAGCATATACACCCATATCAGCTATTAAACTAACAAAATAAAGAGAAGGGGTAACATGGGTTCCTAACATCCCATCCCTCTTAGGAAAATATTTTTCCTCAAAGCTTCAAATGTGGGAATTGGTGTTGAATCTGAAAGAGTGGTTCCTTATTTCATCCTCTGGTTACATTATGTGCCACTAAGTTAAAACTTTTGTGATGGAGCAAGAGTGAAGTTTGCATGTACACCTATCTAGGATTTCCTCTATCTTAAGAGGAATGTACCATTAATTATTAATTTCTATTAATATAGTTTGAAATATGATGTTTATTATAAAAACTTTCTTCAAACAAGAGACATGAAATATTGGGTGAACTCAAGAAGGTGGTAGCTCCAACTTATATGTAACCAACCCAATCTTATGTATAATCTTATAGTGCCCATAAAACTTGGGAGCCAACTTATAATTCCATTTGATTTTTAGGTAGGATTTCTTGTATGGCTATAGGTAAGGAAAAACCATATCACCTACTTAAAAAGTGTGCTTAGAATAGTGATGAACAACCTATTGTTTCATTCAATTTTGTGCCATATGAAGATTTCCCCATAGGGTATTGAAGATTTGATCTCAGGTGTGGATAATAATGTTGACTAATTGAAATGATAAACTACTAGGGGTATATGATAGGAGCACTAGTGGTGATTAACCATAGACTGCTTCATATGGAGTTATTTTTTGTTGAAGTGTGGTAGGAGGTATTGTACCACCATTCAGTGAGGGAAAGCCACTTGGACCACTAATGTTTTTGTTTTGAGGTGAAGTAATGAATGAAAGTGTTTAGATATTTGTTAATAATTTTAATTTTCCCATTTATTTGGGGATGACACCCAAAAATCATCTTCAATTGGGTGTTGGTACAATGAAATAGTTCTATCCAAAAATGGCTGGTGAAAGTTGCATCATGATCTAAGATAATGGATGAAAAAATGCCATGAAGATAGAAAATTCGGTCAAAGAAAATTTCTGAAATTATGAAGGTGGTATAAGGATGGTTGAGGGCACAAAAATGAATATATTTGGAAAGGTAGTCAACCACAACCAAGATCACTATTTTCACTCCAGATTTAGGGAGACCCTTATTGAAATCCATATAAATATTAGTCCAAATCCTAGTAGGGATGGGAAAGGGTTATAGAAACCTAAAGATGAGTGTTATTTCACTCTTATTGTGTTGACATGTATCACATTCAACCACCATCTATTGAATTATCTTTTTCATTCCCTTCTAAAAAAAGTTACATCATGCTTGGTCATAAGTTTTAAGGAAACCTAAGTGCCCTACTCATGGAGAAGCATGGAGTTCATACAATATAGCTTATTAAAGATATATGCTCTAGGGAAGTACCAGATGACCCTTATATCATAAAGAAGCACCATCCCAAGAATAATGTGGTACACCATAAGGGTAAGTATCCAACTATTGAATGATTTGAGATAATGAGGAGTAATTGACATACCCATATTGTATAGTGTCTAACCAATTTATAATAGGCATAGAAATAGTTGAAAGGGAGGCTTGATCCACAAATATGTGAGATAGAGTATCAACAACAATATTGTCCTTACCCTTCTTGTAAGTGGTCTCATAGTCATAACCCATTAGTTTATTTATCTATTCCTATTATGATGGGGTGGAGACCTATTATTCTAGGAAATATTTTAGACTTTGGTGATCAATTTTGATGCAAAAATGATTCCCTAGTAGGTATGGCCACGACTTTTATACTGCATACAAAATAACCATCATTTCTTTCTCATAAGTAGAGAGTACTAAATTCATGCTAGAAAGGGATTTGCAGTGAATGTAATTGGGCATCCTTCTTAGAGGAGAACAACACCAAGTCTATTTTCATAAGCATCGCTTTTAATAGTGAAGGTCTTGGTAAAATCTAGCATAGCTAGAATAGGTATAGTACACATAAATTGTTTCAATTCTTCAAATTCAAACTCAGTAGCTTGTGTCCATGTAAAATCATATTTTTTTTAACATAATTATCAGTGAAGTTTCAATCTTCAAATAATCCTTACCAAAATTGTTATAGTATCTAGTCAGCCCTAAAAAACATGAAGGCTCTTGATTATGAATGATGCCAATTTATCATGGTAGTTTTTTTTAGGATGCACCTAAACCCCTTAAGATAAAATAATATTCCTAGGATACTCCACTTCATCCTAGACAAAATCACATTGGACTATTTTACATAAATATTATGGTTAGAGATAAGTTGTAGTGTGAGCTCTAGATGTTGGAGATGCTTAGACCATGTTTTACTATAGATGAGGCTATCATCGAAGAAGACCATAATGAATTTACATAGGTAGGTCTAGAATATTTTATTCATTAATGCCTATAATGTTGAAGGATCATTAGTGAGGCCAAAAGGAATGACCAAAAAATCATAGTGGCCATCATGCATGCAATAATTTGTCTTAGGGATATCATCTTCATAAAACCCATTCTAGTGATATCTAGACTAGAGATCCAACTTAGAGAAAAAATGAACACCTTGAATCTCATAAATAAAATGGACTGAGAACTTATCCTTTATTGTAATTTGATTAAGTGCATATAAGTTAATGCGAAGGTGCCATGACCCATCTTTTTTTGAATAAGGAGAACTAGGGAAGAATATGAGTTGGTATTGGGGTGAATAATACCTTGATTTAATAATTATCAAATAAGCATCTCAATCTCAATATTTTACTAAAATGGGTAGTGTTAGGGATGAATTTTGGGAGGAAAACTTATAGGAAGGATCTAAATATGGTGATCTTCTAGCCATGAAGGTGGCAATCCTATGGGTTTAGAAAAGATACCTACATACTTATGTAAAATGGTTTGTAGATTAGAAGTAGTAGAGATTATTGATGGTTTCATTTGAATGGAATAGATATAGGCAATGATGTCATATGAATTATTCTTAATAATCCTTTCCATGAAATGTGAAATTATGATGTTGAGAGACCCTAGTTGTAATCCTTTCAATGTGTGTTTTTATCCATTATCTAAAAATTGCATATAAGGTTTAGTAAAATCCTATAAGATGGGTCCAAGTGTGCATAACTACTAGGATCTTAAAACAACATCACATCCACCTAATGGTAAGGCAAACATGTTAGAGTTCAATTTATAATCTACAATAAAGATATGCGCATTACGACACTTCCCTTTATAAGGTAATGTTCCCCCATTGGTAATCATGAATTCAAAGTTGGAATAAGGATAGATAAATTAATTAACATATTTAGTGATTTAATGGCCAATAAAGTTATAAGTGATACCAAAATCAATGAGTATTGTGAGAGAGAATTTATTGAAGTAATCCCTGACTCACATGGTTTTTCAGGTAGTGACTCCTACTAAGGCATGGAGAGAGAGATCTAGTTGGTCTTCCTAAGAAACAAGTTCCACAATCATCTAAGCTTATTTCAGATCATCTATTATATCCTAAACATCTTCCCAATCTTTAGTTTTAGGTTGAGATTTTGCATCTAATAGATAGATCTTTTGCTTGACACATCAATGTCCCTGAGTGAATTTATCATCATAGTTATAACATAGTTAATTTAATAATTTTGGAAATATTAGTGTATTATTCTTAATTTATTTAATGGTTTTGAGTAGTAAAATCATTAAATAAATATGTAATTATTAAGCTACTAATTTGTGAAACTTTGTTGCAATTCAAAATTTTCTAAAAATAGTAATAAGGGAAATAAAATAAGACTTAGCTAGAAATTGATTGATCCAACTGAGATAGAGGATGGAATTAACTATATAATATTGGGACACTATCATAAATTTATATCTAAACTTCATTTTGTAATTGGATAGGAGTACTAAAAGTGGATAAGAGTGGCACCGAAACTGTAGTCCACCTCTACCATTATTGTCCTAAGGATTTGAGCTTTCTAGGTTTTATTTGTCAAGTTATGTGACCCAATCCATGAAGTTTTGTTAGTTAGAAGTCTATAGAGCTCTCTATAGAGAAAATTGTCTCTTCAAACCCTATATTCCATTGTGTTTTTACCAATTTTTATCAAGAGGGGGGGTTAGTGTGTGTAAGATTCACTAGATGTGGATCCACACCCCTTATATGGGCACACTGCCTACATACCAATACTCTAAAGAGGGATCAAGCCATATGTAGTTCTCCCACTTAATATGTTTTATATAATTAATTTTTTGAATATGAAAAATTCTAAACTAGATGTGCTTGAGTTATCTAGGGACTAGTGTGAGGATTTAAATTACCTTGTGAGTGCATTGGTTGGATGTATGTAAAAAATAGAGAAGATTTCTTAAGTAGTCTTTCTTGTATTCTTGCTTGCTTAGAGATATTTATCAACCCCCATCCAAATGATCTTTAAATGGGATTTTATAGGGATCTATTAGTCATGGGTTGAATGTGCTCATGTTAAGCTGACAAGGAGATGGATGGGGAACCAAAATAAATTGATTATTGGGGTTATAAATAAACTTGGACAAGAGCACCAAAAGTAGATAAGAATGGTTCTGGTGTTATAGTCTTAGTGTGGTGCTATTGTCCTGAGCAGATATGACCTAAGAGGATTGATCTATCATCTAAAGAGGAGTCTATCTCATTTGGGATTAGGTCTAGAAGACTATGGATGGCTAGGAATCAGTGAAAATTATGCCTATGAGGGACATGAGATCAAGAAAGAGGGACCTAAGGGCTAGGTATCATTAGCCACACTCAAGTTACCATTTTTTGCATTTTATATGACTACATTTTCCCCCACATTATTCTGGTGATGCAACAAAGCAAAATATTATGATAAAGGAAAAATAGAAAGTGTACCTAAACTTAATTGTAAGGGTGAAACTCATGAAGCTATGTGATGTTGGTTGTGCATAAGGAGAATACACTATGAAATATAAAACAAAAAAAAATAAAGAGTAGATCAATTCTTACTAGATATGTTATATCTAAAATAAGAATGTATATAGCTAGGTAAGAGAGAGAGAGGAAAAGAAAGGAATGAATACACCTCACCAAGTATGAAAACCAATATAAAAGTTTTGATTTTGAATGATGTTGAGTAATACTAGATTATGTTAGACTAAGAGTAATATCATGAATAGAGCTAAGTGCTCAATTCCCTGAGAGTGGCTCAAGAATGCAAAGGCTAGCCCTTTAGCTCCATCATCACCCACTAAGTGAAGCTAGGTAGCCATAAGTGTGTTGATTAATGTTTGGACTATGTGTCCAATCCCTCTAAATAGATGGCTCAAGAATACAAAGGCTATTTAGTTCTTTGGCTCCATCATTGTATTGTGAAGTGAAGATATGAACTGATATCCATATGAAATGTATGTCATATGAGATGAATTCTAAATACCATGAATGTATTATAATATAATAATGTTGGCATGGATAGTCAAATGTATGCTTAAAACTAGGCCACACTTGGCCACTCTAAAAGATGGAGATTAGGCTTGTATGAAAACCAATCTGAACTAATGCACTAGGCTTATATGAAATCCACTTGAGAACTTAGGTATGTGGAAGATAGGCTTGTATGAAATCCTGTCCAAAATTATGCCAACCACTTATAAATGTAATAAGGTATATAACTACTGATAATGCCTAGGTAATGTTAAACTCAAAAATAAAAGAAACAAATGTGTTATGCATATTACCCCTAATCACCGGTGTCTAAAATGTGGATTCTAATTTTAAAGTCATATCAACTACCATATCTATAACTAGAAGTGAGAGCCATCATGTCATACATGATGTTCCTTATATCTTGATTATTTGAGTGAAAGTGTACTAACAACTATTGATTTCAAACTATTCTAGTTATGAAAAACTATAGTTGAATCTACTTTTCTACATGCTTCTAGAAACTTTGGTTTTTCTATTATTTAGATAAGAGCACTAAAAGTAGACACTAGTGGCATTAACACTATAGTCTAGGTTGGGCACTATTATCTTGGACCAAATCTGATAACTGTCATGATATTCTCATTGTCTACCTAGTTTGTTCTAACTATTTTGATGTCTGATTATTGTTTTAGGTGTTCTAGATGCTAGATTTTTTACTGTTAAGATCTCTAATCTATATGAAAAAACCCCCATTTATAGCCCCCTCTTCTAAGGGTATGAATTAATACCCTACAATAACTTCCCTTAGAAGAAAGAGTCTTGTAAGTGTGTTATGCTATAAATATATATGCTATAAAAATGATAATCAACAACATATCTCAAGATATTACATGGTTTGTAATGGAGATTGTTAGATCAATAGGGGTATGTCTAGATAGATATAACAATGTAATATAAATTTTAATGTACTGAAATATAATTATAAGTTTGGTTAATTGTTAGTAATTAGTTATGGGTTATTATTTGGAGGGATGAAGCATGATGTCTATCATGGCATCCAAGAAAGCAAGATAACACATCATGTGCATCATGGCATTGTAAAAAATAAGAAGAAAATAAGTAACAATAACTCAAGGTAAGAATCAAGTAACATACAAGGGTGGCCAAGGGATTAAGCAAACAAGTTAAATTGGCACTTATTACTCAAACTAGAAATTAAGCATACAAGGCATGTTCAAATGCTACATATGTATATAATTAAAACAAGTAAAGGTTATCATGAGGGCCACAATTACATAGAAGAATACAAACAAAGGACATTATAAAATGTCGTACGGCACACACATGACTAGAAGCAAAGGACATTGTCAAATGTCTTAAAGCACATACCAAAGATAAAATAAGAATATGAGAGATGTAATCATATTCATATCTTGGCTAATGTGTGTTAATACTTATTTAATATTAATGAATATATTTTTCATTGCATATAAGTCAAAATAGGGCCCATGGAGAAGTCAAAAAGTCACATGGTAAAGACAAAAGAGGAATGAGATGCATTTTCTCATGAAGAATCATCTTGAGGAATTCCAAAGTCACTATGTAAAGACAAAATAGGGTATGGGACATTTTTCCATGAAGGGAAACTTTGAGGAGTACAAAAAGTCACCAAGATAAAGATAAAAGAGGAAAGGATGCATTTGCTTATGAAGGGTCACGTATGACTTTTCAAATGTAAGGATACAAAGGGTCATGCAAGTTTGGCACCATTTTTCATGAGGATTTAAGGTTCACAAAGGGTGAATGCCAAAAGTCATTTGAAAAGATATAAATAAAGGCTTGAGAAGCCATTTATAATATGCAAGAGAGTGCATCATTTGTATTTTTTTTTTTGAAGAGAGAAAAGCAGGAGATATTTTAGACTTATATCATTTGTTGAGTAAGAAAAATTGAGAGATAGTTGTGTTTTATACACAAGAGGGGTTGGTGCTCATGTGGGTTGGTTCTCACAAATCTTTTCAAGGGGTTGGTGCTATTGTGGGTTGTTGCTCACAAATAGTTGTTATGTTGGTGCTTCGTAAAGGGGTTGGTTCTCCTTCAAGTTGATGATTACAAAATTTGTAATTTGAGTTGGTGTTCATTCATATGCTTGAAATTATTTTTCATGGTTTTTCCCACTTTGGGTTTCCACATAAAAATCTAGTGTCTCTCTCTCTTTTTTGGTGCATATTATTGTTTCAGTTTTATTACATATCTTGAATGTGTGATTAAGTGGTTAAATAAAAGAAATTAGATTAAGTAAAAGATATATAATATACTAATTCACCCCCCTCTCAATATATTTCATGCGTAAAAATTGGTATCATGGCAAGTTCATTTTGAAAAAGTCTAACAACTTGAAGGTAGATCAGGAAAGCATGATGACTGGATCACATGAAGATTTTTATAGAAATAAGGAATCTTTGTATGATGGGACAAATTATAATTTTTGGAGCATAAGGATGAAGACTTATTTGATGGCCCTTGGATTTGACATTTGGCAAGTAGTGGTGGAGGAATATGAAGAGCCACAGACACTTGTAACTACTTTTGTAGAAAAGAAGGAAAGTGAAAATAATGCTAAAGCTTTAAATGCTATTTTATGTGGTTTATGTGAATCATAATTTTTTAAAGTTATGCAATGTAAATCTGCTCATGAAACTTGGGTAAAACTTGAGAATATTTACAAAGGTGATGGTAAGGTTTAGAAAGCTAAGCTTCAAAATTTTAGAAGATAATTTGAGAGTTTGAATATGGAAGAGGATGAAAACATAGGAAGTTATATTTTGTGGGTCGTTCAAATAGTTAATTAGATTCAAGGTCTTGTATAAAAGTTAGAATAATCAATTATGGTTCAAAAAGTTTTGAGATCTCTACCATTGAGATATGATGCAAAATTTTCAACAATTGAAGAGATGAAAAATTTAGCCAAGCTAATGATGGATGAGCTACATGGTATTCTTATGGCATATGAGATGTGTACCAAACAAGAGAAACCATCAAAAATAGAAGTTACTTTCAAGACATTAAAGAAAGAGAAGGCTAAGATTCAAGAATCAAGTGATAGTTCTAGCAATGATGAAGATGGCAATGAAGTTCTATTAATTCACAAGCCAAAAAGGGCAAATGTAAATATCAAGGAAAATTACTTTTTAAATGTTTTAATTATGGAAAGATTGGACATTTTGTAGTTAAGTTCCTAGATAAAGGCAATGGTGAAAATTAAGAATGAAATTCTACATACAAGAAGAATTTCAAAGGAAAATTCAAGAAGGGATTCAAGAAGAAGATTTTGTATTCTAATTATCCAAACTTAGCCAAAGATAGTGGAGTTAGTGATTTAGAAGAAGAAGAAGAGATTCTATTCATGGCCATACATGAAGATGCCTCTGTAAGAAAAAATATAATTAATCAAGAATAAGAATAGGATGAAGCCAACATAAATCTAGAAGGATAATTCATTTATGCTTTATAAGAGTTAAAAGCTCTTGAAAAGAAGAATCAAAGATTAAAGCTCCAGATCAATAAAAATGAAAAGGAGTCAAAGGAAATAATTGAAGATATACAAGCACACTTTGAATAAGATAAGAAGAATGAAGAAGATCTAATGGTATAGTTGTAATAGTAAGTAAAGAATGTGAAAGGTATGTTATTAAAATTGCTTCTTTAAAAGCAGATCTTGGGAAAACAAATAAAGCAATCAATGATAGAGTAGCCAATCATTAAAAAATGAAGAATAACACTAATATGTTTAATAAGATATTTGAAAATCAAATATCAATATCAGATAAGATAGGTATTGGATTTGAAAAAAATAAATGGGAGGCCACTACTTGCATAAACAAGGAAAAAGGAAAGAGCTATGTTGAAGCTCTTACAAAAGAGGAAATAAACAGGAAAAAAATTAAGAATATAGAGATCATATCAAATAAAGAAGGTTGGAGGGAATAGAGATATAAAAGGCAATCAGGTCAGAGATACACAAATAGGTCCTATTTTTATAGTTACTATTTTTATTGTAATGGATGTGGTCTTAAGAAAATAGATTGTTAAAAAAGGGCTAACAATTTCAGAAATAAGGAGAAGGAAAGTCATGCAGAGTCAAAAAGAAGCCACAACTCTTTTGCTCCTCTATCAGGTTTTAATGAAAAGGCCATAATATGTTACAAGTGTAATAACATAGACACATAGCCTAGTATTATAGAAGCATGTTTGAGTTAGTCAAGAAGGACTAGAGTTTTAAGGCTCCATTCATCAAGAAGAAAGTTTATATAGGTTCATGGTAGAAGAAACAACTTGAAAAATTTATGTTGGTATAGATACCTTTTCATGAAAGAAATGAATAAAATCCATGGTTCATTGATAGTGGATGTTTTAGGCACATGATAGGAGATAAAATCAAGGCCATAACCTTGAATAAGATCAATGGTGGCATAGTGAAATTTGGAGATAATACTATTACCAGAATTGCCAAAAAAGGTACACTAAGTTTGGATAATGGGAGAACTAAAATTGAAAATGTTTTGTATGTATAAGGTCTTACGCATAATATTTTGAGTGTAATTCAGATGTGTGATTAGGGGCACACAATAAATTTTTATGAATAAGGTTTTGAAATTAGGAGAAAATATTTAGATGTGTTGATTGAAGATACTCAGAGAATAAGCAATAATTTGTATATGTTATCAAACATCAAAGGTCAAAGCAAGCTAGAAGGTGGTTCAAAACAAAAGAGTACTCAACGACTCAGATGTTAGATCTCGTTCACACTAATTTGTGTGGACCTATGAGAATGCAAAGTATTCAAGGTGAGAAATATTTCATGTTGCTTATTGATGATTTTTCATGTATGACTTGGGTAATATTTTTAAAGAAAAAATTAAAAGCTTTCAGACATTTCAAAGCATTCAAAGCATTAGTTGAGAATGAAACCAATTTGAATATTAAGTGTCTTAGATCAGATCAAGGAGGATAATTTATGTCAGATTAGTTTATTGATTTTTTTGATGACCTTGGAATAAAGAGACATTATTTAATAGTCAAAACTCCATAGAAAAATGGAGTAGTTTAGTGGAGAAATAGAATAGTTTAGGAGATGATGAGGATAATGCTAAATGAATCCAAGATACCAGATACATATTGAAGAGAGGTAGTTTCTATAGCAGTGCATATTTAGAATAGAGAATTATTGAGAGTTAATAGTGAAAAGATGCCTTATGAGATATGAAAAGTTAAACCAACAATAGTTAATTATTTTAGATTTTTTGATAGTAGATGTTTCATAAAGAGAATTGATGACAAACATGGGAAGTTTGACTCCAGACCAAATGAAGGTATATTTCTTGGTTATTCTTGAAAAAATAAAGCTTATAAATTTTATAAAAAACATCCAAGAAAATTGTTGAAAGTGCAAGTGTCAGGATAGAATAAAGAATACATAGAATCAATGATCTAGTAGACATTTCTAGTATCATTGAAGAGGAGTATTTTGAAGAATTAGATGAAGATGAGAAGAAGGAGAAAAATGAAACAAAAAATCCATCCAAATATGTTTAGAGAAATCATAATGAAGGTGACATCATTAGGGACATAAATAAAATAATTCACACCATACGAATGATGGTAAGTGAATCTAAGCAAGTTAATTTCTCTTTGTTATCCAAAAATTTAGCCTAGAACTTTTTTAGAAGCTAGACATGATAAGAATTTGGTTAAGGCTATCTATGAATAATTAAATAAGATAGAAAAGAATTACAATTGGGAATTAGTGCCTAGATCAAAATATCATAATGTGATAGGAAAAAAATGGGTTTATATAAATAAGTTAAATGAAAATGGAGAAGTGAATATGAATAAAGAAATATTAGTATGTAAAGGATATGCTCAAATTGAGGGAATAGATTTTGAAGAAAATTTTGCACCAGTGGCAAGACTAGGGCTATTAGAATGTTTCTTACATATGCAGTGTTTAAAATTGTCAAAGTGTTTTAGATGGATGTCAAATATGCCTTCCTAAATGGGAATCTAGAAGAAGAAGTCTACATTGAGTATCCTGAGGGATTTATTCTCTCAAATATTAATAGTCATGTATGTAGATTGAAGAAAACATTATATGGATTGAAAAAAGTTCCTAGAGCTTGGTATGCAAGACTTAATAAGTACCTATAGGATTAGGGTTTTAAGAAAGGATTTGATAACAATAATTTCTACATCAAAATAAAATTTGGCACACCAATGTGTATGAAAAATAAAGTGAGCAAGGATGAAGATTCACCTATTGCAGATCAATCTTTATATAGATCTATGATTGTTAGTCTTTTATATTTGATAGTATCAAGGCCAAACATCATGCATGTAATAGGTATGGTTTCAAGATATCAATTAACTCAAAAAGATAGTCATGTTCAGTTGGTGAAGAGAATATTTAGTTATATCAAGGGGACATTAGATTATGGATTGTGGTATCCCACAAGTAATGATTTCACATTGGTGGCTTATACAAATTCAGATTGGGAAAGGTGTTTGGATGACATAAATAGTATAAGTGGAGGATATTTCTTCCTTAGTGATATCTTAGTACCATGGTTAAGTAAGAAGCAAAATTTAGTAACACTTTCTATAGCTGAAGTATAATATATTGAAGCAGTATTCTATTATATTCAAGTGCTTTGGATGAAGAAAAATTTGGAAGATATCAAGGTAACATATGATGAACCTATTTCTATTTTTTGAAACAACACAAGTGCTATTAATATTTCAAAGAATCCAGTGATTCATTCGAGAATAAAACATATTCCCATTATATATCATTTCTTGAGAGAATAGATTGTAGATCAATAGGTTAAGATGGAATATATCATTACTATAGAGTAGATTGTATATATTTTCACAAAGACACCACTAAAAGACACATTTGAGTATCTGTGAAAGAAGTTAAGAGTAATTTCTTTTACTCCCTAGCATTGAGGTTCTGCACCAGTTGAGGGGGAGCTAAGTGTTAGCTCTAGGTAGGCCCTTTGTTATTGATGTCAAAGGGGGAGAAGAATAGAAACAAGTAAAAGTATAGGTATAGGTGAAAAAATAGGTATAGGGAATAAGTACATGTTGATAAATTAAGGGGGAGTTATTGTATGTTTTTTAGATGATAGTATGTGTAAGTTTTAAGATGTGGTAGTTTTAGTTTGAGGTTGCCATAAATGATAAAGGGGGATATTGTTGGAAATATTGTCATTGATGTCTAAGGTCTAGCATTATTGGTGATAAAGGCCCCATTGCATTTTATGGTGTTTTTAATATTCATATTTTAGCTAATGTGTGTTAATATTTATTTAATATTAATTAATATATTTTTGGTTGCATATAAGTCAAAAGAGGGCCCATGGAGAAGTTAAAGAGTCATGGGGTAAAGATAAAAGAGGAATGAGATGCATTTTCTCATGAATAGTCATTTTGAAGAATTCCAAGAGTCACCATGTAAATACAAAAGAGGGTATGGCACATTTTTCCATGAAGGAACGCTTTGAGGAATATGAAAAGTCACCAAGATAAAGACAAAAGAGGAAAGGATACATTTATTTATGAAGGGTCACCATATGACTTTTCAAATGTAAGGATACGAAGCATCATGTAAGTTTGGTGCCATTTTCCATGAGGATTTAAGGGTCACAAAGGGTGAATGCCAAAGGTCATTTGGAAAGATATAAGTAAAGGCTTGAGAAGCCATTTATAATACACAAGAGAGTGCATGGTTTGTATTTTTTTTTAAAGAGAGAAAATCAAGAGATATTGTAGAGTTCTATAATTTGTTGAGTAAGAAACATTAAGAGATAGTGGTGTCTTATAAATAAGAGGGGTTGGTTCTCCTATGGGTTGGTGCTCACAAATATTTACAAGGGGTTGATGCTCTTGTGGGTTTGTGCTCACAAATAGTTGTGTTGGTGCTCAGTAAAGGGGTTGGTGCTCCTACAAGTTGGTGCTTGTGAACTTTGTAGTTTGATTTGGTGTTAATTCATATACTTGAGATTTTTCTTCATGGTTTTTACCACTTTGGGTTTCCATGTAAAACTCTGGTCTCTCTCTCTCTCTCTCTCTCTCTCTCTCTCTCTCTCTCTCTCTCTCTCTCTCTCTCTCTCTCTCTCATGTGGTGCATATTATTGTTTTAATTTTATTTCATATCTTGAATTTGTGATTAAGTGGTGAAAGAAAAGAAATTAGATTAAGTAAAATATATATAATATAATGATTCACCCATCCCCATCTTAGTATATTTTGTGCGTAAAATTTATGCTAAGCAATAAAAGAATGCATGTGAATGCTATAAATACAATCGCATCTAACTAATCAAATCAAGAATGTGAAATTATGTAATACATTTTAGTACAAGACTAGGTATATGTGAGGAAATAAACAAGTGATATTTAATAGTGAGTGTTAATAGACTAATCTATGTAATTTAGTAAATAATGTACATCATCATGATAACTAGAGTGTATGGTGTAGGAATGACATAACCTGGATGGTGTAGTCATGTAGAAGATGCCCCTAATGGGTAGATATATCAATGTATGTCTCGAATGTAGAAGTAAGATGCCCCCTCAATGGGTAGAGTGAAGAAATCAAGGAGCTAAATGTCACTACACACACTCAAAAGATATCAATTGAAGCATGGCCATCTAGACAAATTGAAAAAAAATAACATAGAATAGAAAATGTAATTCTAGCATAGTAGTAGAAATGTAAAGCATGGATAATGCATATAATTTAAATTTTTTTAGTGTTTTGACATATTTGAATGTTTTTGGATTTTTGATATAAGCTATATACAATCAATCAAATAGAAACTATGTACAAGTAATACAAAGAATAAATGATACTAACAGATGAGTCTTATGGGAGACTCCCTGTCATGGTGTCATGTATCAAATAGTGTAATTGTGTGTGATTATGAAGCATGAGGGAATGACTATGATTATGAATTTGAATATTCATATTCATTATCAATATCTTGAAAATCATAATATCCTATATTGTTCTACTCATCATTATCATCTTGATTTTGAACCAATAAAATGCTAGTGTTAAATTTTGTTGTATATGGATATTTTCCTTTCATAAATTGTGTCTATGAATGCTTTATCATAGGATGCTTAATAAATCCCAAACATTGGTGACAAACATTATCAACTTCTAGAATAGGAGTAGTTATGCCTTAAGCCTACTTTCCTAATCCTTGACCTTGATAATCAAACTATTTTAGATATTTTTGACCAAACACATACTAACTTAAAAGTTAAGCCTCATTTTGGAGAGGTAGATTTGCATATTTTTCATGATTTACTTGTGCTTTTGGTACTTTTTATTTCTCTAGTTTTTTTTTTTTGATCCTTTTCTTATTCTAAGTTAAGCTTTGGTAACCACTTTTTTATTGTTTCTAAATTTGACTCTTTATGATTGTGTTCTTATGTCACCATGGATTGCTTGATTGATTTACCTTGTATAGGTTCCTCATTAGAAATTATCTATTGTATATGTTTATTCAATTCCAAACATGAATATATGTGATACCCATGCATTCTATGATATGCACAATAGTATCTAAATCATGTCACTAGATGTAGAGGAGGTAGTTTGATCAACTTATATTTAATCATTTTCATTAGTACCTTACCTGAACTCTTATTTTATCTTTCAATGATTTTTGAATCAATAGTTGTAGAGTTATTTTTTTGTGATTTCTTGTTTTGATATGTAATACTGCTTGTAACCAATTGACTAGGTGAAGGTGTATATATATGATTGACACTAGGGTATCTCTGAGGTTTTTATATTATAATCTAATTTTCTAATGTTGTGATCTTTTCATGTAATATCTGATTTTGTGTTTATAAATCTGAAATTAGCTTTCTCATATTAGTGATTTGATCCTATAGAGTCTCACAAGTGCAAATTGTACTTGCTTTTGATTGAGCATGTAAGCATTTATGTTGTAGAGGTTTTGAAGAAGCTATAAGTTGAATGTATGCATTAGGAATAATGGTATGGGTTACCTCACTTTTTATAGGGGTGATAGCATGGACCTAGTTAGAGGGAGAGTATCTATCACCCTCTTGGGGGAGAGGAGGAGAAGGAAACTATTTCCTTTGCATAAGATATGACATTGAAACTTGACAGGTAGTTGTTAGCAATGGATCCTCTAGGTAGAAACCATGTATGTGGGATAAAATGCATGTAATTAGAGTTATAATTTATATAATAATATGTTTATAAAGATCATTCTAAATGAGAGATTTAAAGTGAGGGATAGAGAGCATGTAATTGTGCATTAATGCATAATTTTTTTTGACATGTGATAAGATATTCCTAATATGTTTAGCAAGGTAACCTTGAAAATGTTTCCATATGAGAGATAGCAAACAAGGGATACAAAGAATGAATTTATGTATGAATGTATAAGAAAATTTGGCATGTCATATGACATTTATAATTTGTTTAGCATGATAAACATAAAATAAATTCTATATAAGAGATAGAAAGTAAGAAAAAACTTGTATTAAAGACAAGTAAACTTTCCTTTGAAGGAGAGGTATCTTACTATGTTTAACAATGAATTTCTTAATATCATCCCATATTATGAAAAATAGGAATGAAAATAAAATAATTAATCTTTTTATTAGAAAATGGTAAACTTCATCATTCATGTACATGATAGGACCAATGATGGTCTCCTTATTTTTTTGCAAGAAATGCATGAAAATTTTATAAATAAGTGAGATTCATTTTTGAAATATGATTTTAGAATGTAAGGTGATATCTAAAAATCAATAGCACCTAGTGTATGCAACTAAGGTTTTAAATATGATTATTTTGAAAAAATTTATGAAATTTTGAGATTTAAAGTGAATTTCTGAGTTAAATATGTTAGTAAAAAAATTATTGAAAAATTTGTGATTGAATGGAACCTAATATATGCAACTAGGGTTTTGAAAAATAATTATTTTCGAAACTTACTATGGAATTTTGAATTTTGAAGTGAATTTCTGATTTTAGTATCCTACTAAAAAATTAAAAATTTATTGGAAAATTATTGGGACCTAATATGGGCAATAGGGTTTGAAAGAATTTTTTTTTGAAAATTAATAATTTTTTTAAAAATTTAATGCTAATTTCTAATTTTATTATGCAAGTTAAAAATAGAAAAATATAAGAAAAATTATTAGTAAATTTATCGTAGGATTTCTAGGATTTTTATGTGCAAATGAAGAAAGTTGGGTTTACCAAATGATTTAACAATTTTTGGAATATTAGTGTATTATTCCTAATTTAGTTAAAGGGTCTTAGTAGTAAAATCAGTAAATAAATATGTAATTATTAAGGTAATTATTTTAAAAATTGATTACAATTCAAACTTTTCTAGAAATAATAATAAGGGGAATAAAACAAGACTTACCTGGAAACTTATTGATTTGACTGAGATAGAGGTTAGAATTCACTATGTAGGATTAGGACACTATCATAAAATGATATCTAAAATTTGTTTTTTGATTGGATAAGAGCACTAGAATTGTACAAGAGTGGCACCATCATTTTAGTCCACCTTTTTCATTGTTGCCTTAAGGATCGAAGATTTCTAGGTTTTTTTTGCTAGGTCTATGTGACCCTATCCATGAAGTTTCAGTAGTTGGAAGTATATAGAGCTCCCTATAGAGTATATTTTCTCTTCAAACCCTATCTTCCATTATGATTTTACCAATTTTGAGAAAGAGGGGGGGTTAATTTGTGTAAGATTCATTAGACATGGATCCACACCACTTGTATGGGCACGTTACCTACATACTAATACTCTGATGAGGGATCAAACTATATGTAGTTTTACCACTTGATGTGCTTTGTGAAATTGAGTGTATGAATATGAAAAATGCTAAATTGTATGTGCTTGAGGTGGCTAGGGGTGGAGATTTTAATTAGCTTTTGAGTGTATTGGTTCACTGTATGTAAAGAATATGGAAGATTTCTTGAGTAGTCTTGCTTGTATTCTTACTTGCTTAGTGATATTTGGCAACCCTCCTCTAAATGATATTTAAATGGCATATTATATGGATCTATTGGTCATGTGTTGAATGTTCTCATATTATGCTAATAAGGAAAAGGATGGGGAATCATAATAAATTGATTTTTGGATTTAGAAATGAACTCGGATAAAATCACTGAAAGCAGATAGGAGTGGAATTGACACTATAGTCCTAGTGTGGTACTCTTGTTTTGAGTAGATGGGACCCATGGAAATTTATCTATCATGGAAAGAGGAATTGAAATTAGTTAAGATTAGGTCTAAAATGCTATGGATGACTAAGAATCAATGAAAATGATGCCTATTAGGGTCATGAGAGCAAGAAAGAGGGATCTAAGGGTTTGGTGTTATTTTCCATGCTCAAGTTACCAAATTTTGCATTTCATATGACTACAATAGTCCTTTTTCTCTATATTCTTACATCTCTAGTTCAGTCAAATGCTTGATAGGAGTGGTTCTAAGGGATAGCATTAGTTTAGATTGTACTAAAGCTTTACTTTTGAATGGAGAAAAATTGGATTTGAATCACTACTAAGCTACGATCTTGTCCTTTACCAACTTATCCAACCCTAAATCTTACATCATCATGTTGGGTTTAAACATTTTGACCTCAGATCAAATTTCATCCTTCAGTCCACTAAGAAAACAACTCTTGAAAAATTCATTGGACAATCCCTTTGTATGATTGGCCATTTTTTCAAACTATATCTAATATTCTCTCACGGTGCTTATTTAGCAAAGTTTAGTGAGTGCTCTAGTGAAGTCATCAAAAGCACTAGGGCTAAACTATTGCAAAATGAGGGTGCAAAAATTGATCCATATTGGCTCATCATGAGCCTTGGTATACCAATGATACCATTGAATGGATCCATGATCTAAGACAAAGAATGCAAGCAAGACCTTTATGACATCAAAAGTATTATGCAGACTAAAATATTGTTTAGCTTGATAGATCCATCCAGTCATACCTATACCATTGAATCAAGGAAAATTAAGCTTTAGCCCATGGAAAGTGATAGAAAAAGAAAATTTGGTGTCTGAAGAGGACTCTAGATGCCATTTGTTGTTCATGGTGGTATGTTCAATATTGAGGCCAAGAATATTTTCATCAAGATCTTTAATGTGGGTATTGAGGGTAGCAATTTCATCTTCCATATTTTTTTCTCCTATTTAGGTTACTACTATTTTATTTTTTTCAAAATAATCAAGTTTTATTGCTAGTTAAATAAATAGGTGTAAGCAAAGTAAATTAGTAAATAATATGTAGGAATTAAGTTACCAATTTGTGTAAACAGGTTTATATTTTTACCTTTTCTAAATATAGTAATAAATAAGAGAAATCTAACTTAGCTTATTCTGAATGATCCAAACTAAGATAGGGTCTAATAGTAGAGGAGAAATACTGGGAAATTATTAGAAGCTATATCCATAGGTTTATTTTTAGATTGAATAATAGCACTAAAAGTGGGACACCCTATTGTCCAACATTGTAGTCCCTTTTTAGCACTATTGTTTAGGTGGTCTAAGATTTTTAATTTCTATTCTGTAGGCCTGTCTTACCCTGTTAGTGAAATATCAAATCCTATAAACCTTCAGAGCTCATTGTGCATCTATTTCAAATATTCAAAGCCCTAGGAGCTCTTTATGCTTAAACTTGAATGGAATCTTATAAAAGATAGATAAGGGGTTAGTGAGTAAAAGATACATTAGATGCACTTCACAACCTATGTTTGGGCACAATACCTACATACCAATACTCTAAAGAGGGATCAAGCTAATGTAGTTCTCCTATTGAAGTGATTGGTATGTATGATAAATGCAACTAGATGCAAAACTAGATGTACTTCACATGGCTAGGGACTAGTGAAAAGGTTTGAATAAGCTTGAAATGATCTTGGAAGGTTGTATGCAAAGAATAGGGAAGAGTGCTTGAGTGTACTTACTTGTATTCTTCCTCTTCCCTTGTAAATTAGTGTCAACCTTTTTAAATTTAAAATAAATGACTTTTTATAGGGGAATTGATGATCATGGGTTAAATTAATTCATGTTTGGATGATAAGTAAAAGGAAAAGGATATGAAAGAATCTGAATGTTAGGAATAAAAATGAACTTGGATAATAGTGCCAAAATTAGGACACCCTAGTTTCTAGTGCTCCTATCCAAGTTGGGCACTATTGTCCTAAGAGAATGAGACCTAGGGGGATGGAACTAGGCCTAAAATATCTACTTGGGTTTTTAAGAGTTAAGTTTGGAAGGCTTTGGATGACTAGAAATTAGTGAAAGAATAACCTAAAAGGGTTGTGTAAGTAAGTATGAAGACTTATGGATTAGGTGTCATTATCCATGCTTAAGTCATCTAATTTCACATTTTATATGACCAAATTTCCCCCCATTTATTCTAGTGATTCGACAAAGAAAACACTAGGATAAAGGAAAGTAAAAGCATACATAAACTTACTTGTAAGGGAAAAGATCATGAAGCTATGTGATGTTGGATGTGCATAAAAAGAGCCCACTATGAAGTGTGAATCTACAATGAAAACATAAAATTAGATTAATTCTTTCTAGATACACTAAATCTAAAATAAGAAAGTATAAAATATAAGTAAGAGGAAGAGAAAGGAATGAATGCACCTCACTAGGTACAAGAGCTAATACAAAACCTCTTGTGATGTTGGATTGTGTTGGATGATGTTGGGTATGTGTTGAATTAAGAGTAATATCAAGAATGGAAATAAGTGCTCAATTCTCTAGAAAGTGGCTCAATAATGCAAAGGCTATCCCTTTGGCTCCTTCATCTCCAACTAAGTGAAGTTAATAAATCATGCATGTGTTAATCAATGTCTAGATTCTGTGTCTAATCCCTCTAAATAGGTGACTTAAGAATACAAAGGATGACCCTTTAGATCCATTATTGCACCATGAAGTGAAACTATGAAGTGATACTAGTATAGAATATATGTCATATGAGGTGGCTCATGGATCCCATGGATGTTCTATAAATCTGATAATGTGGTGTGGATAGCTTGAATATATGCTAGAAACTAGGCCACTCTTGACCATTTTGAAAGACAGAGGTTAGGCTTGTATGAAAGCCACTCTAAAACTAATGTACTAGGCGTATTTGAAATCCAAATTAAGAACTTGGGTACTCAAAAAGTTAAATTTGTATGAAATTTCAACTCTAAAGTGATTTCAACCACTTGTAAATGGATTATGGCATGCAACTACTAAGAATGCTTGAATAATAAACTAAACTCAAAAATAAAGGAAGACCAATATGCCAAACACATTTCCCCCAATCATTGGTATTTATAACGTGGATTGTAATCTATAAGTTATGTCAAATACCTAATCTAAAATTTAAATTGAGATCCATCATGTTGTGTATGATAACCCCCTATATCTAGATTCTCTAAAAAATTGTACTAAACTGTTGATTTTAATTGATTGAGATGTGCAAAAACTATATATAAACTAAAAATTTTGCCTATTTATAGAAAACTTGAGTGTTTTTATACCTAGATAGGAGTTCCAAAATGATGACACCCTTATGTTTAGCAGTACTATCCATTTCTATCACTACTATCCTATGCTAAAACTAGTTGTTGATCCGAAACTGTCACTATTTTTCTTCTTTATTTTGACTAGTTTGACCTTTAGATTCTAAACTGGTTGATCTAAATGTTATTGTTTTGGTGGTTAGGAGATTTTATCTCTATGACAAAACCCTTATTTGTTTCTTCCTTTTCTAAGGGTAGGAATGATGAACTTGTAATGACTATCCTCAGAAGAAAGAGTCCTTCAAGTGTGTTATGCTACATAAATACATGATATAACAATGATATTTGATAAGATATTTGTAGATATAATTTTTTTTGTATTGATAGATTGTTAGATCAATATGGGTATGCCTAAATATATATAACAATGTAAAATCATGTCTAATGTACTAAACTAGAACTAGAAATGTTAGTTGTTAGTTGTTAGGTGTTAGTTGGAGGGATGGAGCATGATGTTCATCATGGCATCCAAGAAAGCAAGGTAAATATATGATGTGGATCATGGCATTGTACACATTGAGAAGCAAACTAATAATCAATCAAACAAGTAAGCAACATATATGGATGGCCAAGGGGCCAAGAAAATAAGGGACATGGACACATGTCACTCAAACTAGAAAGCAAGCATAAAAGGCATGTTCAAATGCCACATACACATACAAGTGAAACAAGCAAAGTTGGCACAAGGGCCATAGGCACATATAAGAGTACAAGTAAAGGACATTAAAAATAACCTCATACACACACATGAATAGAAGCAAAAGACATTGGAAAATGTCCTAAGGCATAAATATGAGACAAGTAAGAACTAAAAATACAAACACACAAGCTACATTAAGCAAGAAGAGAAAGCATTTAATAACTAAAAATGTAGAATCATATCTAACTAATTAAATATAATGTGAAAGTATGAAAAAAAATTGTATTAGAAGACTAGGTATATGCTAATAAATACACAAGTGCTAGATACTAGTGAAATATTGATATAATAATATGTGTAATCTAGAAAAGGAATGTACATCAACATGATAACTCAGAGTGTGTAGTGTAATAATGATATAAGCTAAATTGTTTATTCATGTAGAATATGCCCCTAGTGGGTGGGTATATTGATGTGTGTCTTGAATGTAGAAGTAATAATGCCCCCTCAATGGGTAAAATGAAGTAATCAAGTAGCTGGATGTCATTGTACACACTCAAAAGAGATCAAGTGAAGCCTGGTAATATAGATAAATTGATATACAATAGCATGAAATAAAAAATGTAAGTCTTAGCATGATAGTATTAATTTAAAGCATGGATTATGCATACAATCAATATGTTTTTGGTATTTTGATATATTTGAATGTTTTTGTGTTTTGATATAAGCTATGTATAGGAGAAACTAGGAATAAATGATACCAACTGATGAGTCTTATGAGAGACTCCCTATCATGGTGTCATGTATCATGGCGGCTCATTTAAAACCAATTGTATTGGGTTACTATGTGAAATAGGTCCTGGAAAACTTGTCCATAGTGAATATTTCTCTGAAGTGGTAATCTATGATATGAATGACTATGTAATAGATTGAGATGGAGCTATAACTTATGTTGGTGTCTCATTTAATACCAATCATATTGGGTTACTACTTGAAATAGGTCTTATAAAACTTGTTCATAGTGAATATTTAACTGAATCAATACTCAATGATGTGTATGTGTATGGAACTATATTATATATGCCATAGACTACATTATTGTATGTAGGTTGAGCTTATTATACTAGTCTTAAAATATACTAAGTATGTGGGATAAGAGATCTCCTATGAGGCTTTGTTTTATAAACCACATTACTCTCATAGTGATTTACTAATGATTTCTATGAAGGAATGTCCTAAGAGGACTCAATCATAGAGGAATGAGGTCTATGGTTCTATGATAGAGGATATATCAATTCCCCCTATATGAATGTTATGATGCCATTATCAATACATCTATTATTGTAATTCCTGAGTCCATATTAATCATTATCTTTGTGTTTATAGATATTATGGTAGTTGTAAAAAGGTCGATGTGGCTGCCTATGTAGGAGATGTGTTGATGAGTAGAAGGAAATGTGATTAACCTCCTATCTAGTAGTGCTGATAATATAACATATAGGTTGTCCTTTAAATCAAATTGTAATGGTTCCCTATTATAGTTATTTGTAGTGATTATTATAGGTTGTGATTTCTGGTTTTGATATTTAACATTGCTTGTAACCAATTGAGTAGGTGAAGGTGCATATACATGATTTGAACTAGGGTACCATTGAAGCTTTTGTATTGTAATTTTATTTTTCAATGTTGTTATCTTTTCATGTAATAGTTGATTCTACATTTGTAAATATAAAATAGCTTGCTCATGCTAGTTATTTGATTCCTTATAATCTCATAAGTGTAAACCTTAGTTGTTTCTAATTGAACATATAAGCACATATGTTGAAGAGGGTTGGAAGAAGATATAGGTGGAATGTATGCATTATGAAAAATATTATATCCCACCTCACCTCTTGGAGGGGTGATAACATGGACCTAGTTAGAGGGAAAGTGGCTATCACCTTCTTGAAGGAGAGGAGGAGAAAGGATTTTTTTGATCTGCATGAAATATCACATTGAAACAAGAGTAGCCAAATATGCATATACATCTAGGTAAAATTATTCATGTAGGCTAAAATGAATGTAATTAGATTTATAAATTATATAGAAATATGATTATAGAGAACATTCCACATAAAAGATAGAAAACAAGGGATAAAAAGCATGAATTTATGCATCTATGCATAAGAAATTGAGACATGTGCTATGACATTTCTAATGTGTTTACCATGATAAGCATGACAAATTTTCCATATGAAAGATAGAAAGCAAAGGGTTGAGATCATGGATTTGTGCAAGAATGCATAGATATCTTTGACGTGTATTATGACATTCGTAATGTGTTTAACATAATGAATCTAGATTATCTTCCATATAACAAATAGAGAGTAAAGGATAGAGAACATGATTGTGTGTATAAATTCATGAATATATCTGACTTGTAACATAATAATGCTAACATGTTTATCATGATAAACTTAAAAATTGTTCCATATGAGAGATAGAGAGTATGCAAAAGGCATATTGAAATCTTGTGTAATTTTATAAATAAATATTGTAATATCATCCCTTATTATGAAAATTAAGAATGAAATGCAAAGAATGAAACTTTGTACTAACATATGATAGACTTAATCACTCATGTACATGATAGGACCTATTGTAGTTTCCTTATTATTTGTAGGAAATGTAAGAAAATTTTGTAAATAAATGAGCATCATTTTTATAATTTGGCTATAGATGTAATGTGATACCTCAAGAAGCAAAGTAGGAATGAGTATATGCAACTAGGGATTTTTTAAAAATATTTATGCAACATAATATGAATTTTTGAATTTAAAATTTATTTTATGAGTTTGATATGTAATTAAAAATTTAGAAAATGATTGGAAAAGTATTGGAAAATAACTAGGATCTAGTTAATGCAGGTAGGGATCATTTAATGAATTTTTAAAATTAGTATTATAATTTTAAAATTTTGATATGAATTGATAGAAAATATGTAGAATTTTTCCTTAAAAATTTAGGAAAAATAAAAAATTATTTCTAAAATTATCAATATATTTTTCCTCGTGTTTGGAATGTGTTTGTATGCAACAAAGGACCTAGTATATGCAAAATAGGGTTTTAACAAAATATGTGATATTTTCGCAATTAATTTATAGATTTATAATTTTTAAATGTAGTAAAAATCAATAAATTATGTTAAAAAATAATAAAACAATTATCCCTAGGATTTCTAAGGTTTTTGTGAAAATTTTCAAGTATGTCAGGTTCACCAAATGTTTTATTATTTTAAAAAGAATGGAGTTTTATTCCTATTTAATAAAAAAATATGAGTAGTGAAAATTAGTAAATAATATTCCTAATTATAAATACTAATTTAAGAATTTGAACTAAAATTTGACCTTTTTAAAAATAGTAAGAGAGCAAGGAGAATGTAACTTAGCTTATTTTGAGTTGTCTAGTCTACGACAAGGTCTATACATTTGCATGCAAGATTGGAACACTATCATAAATAGGATCCTGGACATCATTTTTTGATTAGATAGGAGCACCAAAACTAGGAACCCTAGGATATGATGATATAGTCCTTTGGTGCTATTGTCTTGAGGGTTTAAACTTTCTAGGTTATGTTCACTTGCTCAAGGTGAGCCTATGTACCAATTTTTAGGTCTTTCCTATCAATAGAACTCCATATAGATCTAATTATTTGTGTAATTGGATCTTCTATACAATTGGAAGAAACTTTGGCAAATAGGGAAAAGAGGTTAGGGTGTAAGGGATATGTTGGATGCACTTCACACCCCATGTGTGGACACTCAACATACATACCAATACTTTGAGGGATCAAGATAATGTAGTTCTCCCATTAAAGTACTTCGTGCAATTGTGTATGATAAATTCAACTAGATATGAAACTAGATGTACTTTAGATGGCTAGGTACTAGTGAAAATGTTTAAATAAGCTTGAAATGATATTGGAAGGTTACATGCAAATAATAGGGAAGAGTACTTGAGTGTACCTACTTATATTCTTGCTCTTCCCTTGTAATTGATTACCAACCTTTCTAAATAGACTTTGAATGGTCTTTTATATGGGAATTAATGATCATGGGTTAACTTAATTTGTGTTAGGATTACAAGGAAAAGGATAAGGATCTAAAAGAATATGAATGTTAGGACTAAAAATGAACTTAGACAACAATGCCAAAATTAGGACACTTTGGGTTCCTGTACTCCTATCCAAGTTGGGTGTTATTGTCCTAAGGGAATGAGACCTAAGGGGATGGAACTAGGCTTGAAAGAGATACCTAGGTTTATAAGGGTTAAGTCTGAAAGGTTGTAGATGACTAGGAATCAGTGAAAGAATAACCTAGAAGGGTTGTGTAAGAAAGTAAGAAGACTTATGGATTGGATTTCATTAGCCATGCTTAAGTCATCTAATTTCAAATTTTATATGACTATAGCTACCATGACCAGAATAATAGATTTTTGTTTTTGGAAATGGGTAGGAAACTTAGAGTTAAGACATGTTTAGTAAGGTAATTTTTTAAGTTGGGCAAAATAAAAAGGGGTAAAAGGAATTTTACTAATTTTTTACATAGTGAGAGTATGACTGATGAAGGTGAGAGAAATTTTAGGAGTGAAAATGGAAAAAATGGACAATTTATCAAAGAGGGACAAAAGAATAGAAAAAGGAAATGAACACTGTGAAATTTTTTTTGAGGCAAACAAACTAAAATATAAGTTATGACAAAACTTGAAGAAAGGGAAAATTGTGATTTGCAGGAATTAGGAGTGGAATTGGGATATGGGACCTCAAAGAAGAAAATGTGTATAATGAAATTTTAGGTGTTTGGATAAATTTTGAGGATCAATGGGGCTACAGAGAGAGAGATATAGAAAAAATATGAAATAAAATTCATTTTATTTTATTTATATTTTTTTCTAGTTTATAGTTTTTATCACTGTTTGAATGTAAGTCCTTTAAGAGTCTTCTAATGCTCTATAAAATTACATTTTGAGAGTCTACTAGGAATATTCAAAAACTATTAGAATCAGCTCCAAGTTTCAATGGCTTCTTAAGTTCTTATAGATATCTCTCTGGCCATCAATGCCATCTAAGTGAGTATCACTCTCTAGAAAATCTCTGCCCACAAGTTTACCTCTAAGCAACAGCTCTTGGTTTTTCTCATGGGTGGGAACTAATCAATCAGGAAGGGGCCATTGCCCATTTCACTAGTAGATCCTCTCCATATGCCAACTAATTTTGGATTCCTATGGTACTCCTCATAATGAGTTTTAGGGCTTTCACCCAAGCACTTCCCATAGGTATATAGATAGGTTGCTTTTACCCTGATCTAAAATAGGTTATCATGATACATAATAGAGTTATGCAGTAGAATAGAGTTAAGAATTTTTGATAAAATTATTGTAAAGGAATTATGTAGAAGAATAGAGTTTAGACTTTTTAGAAAAAAAATTGGCCCTAAAAAGTGATCTAATACCAGATAAGAGGATCCTTCCTAAACAAGTTATCAAAAATTTGTAAATACATGAAATAAACTATGAAATTAATAATACACTAATTCAAATAAGCTAAATTGCATTACAATCCTTGAATTGTAGAATCACTGGCCTCTTTGAAAGAGAAATATCCTTTGAACAATCTCAATACAATAAATTTGTGGATGCCTTATTTGGACTCAAAACTTACTTATATACTAAGTCTAATATAATAAACTACTAATTCCCCTAAATTTTGGATAAAATAAAATACTCACGAGATGACTTAAAAAGCATATGCATCCATAACAACTATTATACTAACAAAATAAAGAGAAGGGATAGCACATGTTCCTAACAAATTATCTCATAATTTGGAATAATTTATGACATTATTACTCAATGATATGTCTAATAATTCCATCATACTCAGAATTTTGAAAATATTAAAAACATAAATATTGAATCAAATAAGAATTTGTAACCTATATGTTGACCAAATTTGACCCTACAAGTCAAATTAAGACCCCTATAGGTACAAATTTGATATTATATGGTTTAATGGGTATAATATTCATTAATAAGGTGTATTATATGTCATTTTATGGAATTTAATGTCATATTAGTCTTGGTCATTAGTCATTTTAGTCCTTTAGAGTCATTTTCAGGGTCAAAATGAGTATTAAATGAGTTGTGCAGCCTCCTTGGGAAATTTAAAGGTGTGAAAAGTATATTTCATGTCCTATGTGTCATCTTATGTCTTATTTAACTATTTATAATTGAAAAGTGGTAGGTTCTTTATAAGAAAGGGTAGTTTTCTTGAAAAGGTGAAGAGTTTGGCACTTGTATGGCCCCTAGGGGAAGGTGACACATGGTAAAATGTCATGGAATGTATCTTCATATATTTAAATCTAAATTACACAATTTAAATTATCTATAAGTTCCAATTTTGAGCTAAAACTATTATGCCCCTTCTTTACCCTTCTAGACACATAGAACTAGTTAGCAGGTTTGTATTTGGTACAGTCAGCAAGAGAGGTTTCAGGAAAAATGATCTCAGGGATGTCTTATACACTCATTTAGATTCCATTTTATGTTTGTTTTAATAATAATTATGACTTGTTCTTTATGAACAATTCCTAATAAGTTGACCTATCTAATTTGCTTGTTAATTTTTGCACCCTCTAGGTTTTCTCTTATTTAGATGATTCCATACAATCCAGTTACTAAGATTAATTATAGATGATTTTGAATCCATCATATAATTATTTACATTCTTATTTTCATGTTTGGTAAATATCTCATGTGATTTTTTTATTTAGTTTGTTGGTTGATGTCATAGGTGGAATGATAGTCATTTTCACTACTTTCACAAAGTTATATTATATAAAAGGGATTCATATGGATTTTAAATGGTGTTTTCCATTTTTAAATTCCATATGGATCACATCCTTACATTTTTGGTCTTATAACTCCATAATTTGATCAAACACCCAGTCTTGTCACACTCATAATCAACTTTATGCATGTTTTTAGTCTCAGTCATGATGCTTGAGATCTAATCACATTTATAAGGGATTAATGGAGATTCCAAAGGTGATTTACATTTTATTTTTTTATGAATAGTTATTTTGAACCTTCTAAATATCTCAAATATTCTACGATGGTAGTCATGTGCAACATATACAGTTAGGTAGACATTAATGTACATCTACAAGCATCTCTTAGAAAAATGTCACCTTTGGAATAAGGGTAGATGATCTTGTTTTAAACATGGAAATGTATTAGTTTCATTTAAATTAATTTTCATTGAGATTCATTTACAAATTCATGTTATATACACATTGCTCCAAGTTCATAGTTACTACCATATATGCTATGTAAGCAACTATAGGCCTATACATAAATATTAAGGTACATGTATGTGAGTGTTGAAACATGTTGGAAATTTTTTTGAAGTCCTTAATATCCAATTTAAGTGTTAAATTTAAAAATATAAGTGAAAACCGTGATCAATCATGAGGTGAAAATATTCATGGAGTTAATCCCCTAAAGTGCAAAATAGATGTCTAAGGCTTTTATCAAAGTCATATTACAATGGTTCCAAAGACTTTTGATGCATCTTGATAGTTTTTCCTTGTAGACCCTACATGGAACAAGTACTTTGAAAAATTTAAATGGAATAAAGTTTTTGGAATATAGTTTTTGAGAGACTAAAGTTTCCCATTTATGCACTAAAGTCAGGCAATAACACCCATAGGTTTTGATCACAAAGGGACCTTTTTCACACCCAAAGTTACAAACTAGACTATGCCACCATAGTTGAATGTTTCCAAATAGTTTAAATAAGTATTTATGACTCAATATATCATCTAAATAAGATTATATGATATTATTTGAATCTCACATACACCTATGCATGTCTTAATCCTTGAAATAACCACCTACAATTGACTGTAGATAGACAATAGATTAAACATGATCTATAGGTGGGTATATAAGAATGTTTTCATGGAAAAATGTCTTAAATAATCTAAAGTAAATTGTTTTTTTTAAATTAATATCTAAAAATATCAAGATTTATGATATGACCCCACCATACACCTACACGTACCCTCCAAAATAGGTCAACATAGTCAAGAATTTACACATACAGTCTGGACTAGACAAGAGTATAAGGAGAATATGGAGGAATATGTGAGTGGTTAGAGAGGTAAATGAATATTTTAACATATCCATCATAGTCTTAATATTATGATGTCACTCTCAATGTGTAAAATAAAGCAAAGGGAAGACCCTAAGCAAACAACACATAGTCTATTGGAGGAAACCCTGCATATAGTCCATTTCACACAACCTATTTTGGTTTTTATGATTTTGGAGGATATAATATTTGAACCAAGGGATGATTTTTTATATAGGACTTAATTATCACTTAGAGAGTCCACTATAATAATAAAATTATCTAAAAATATATGGTAAGTTCCCTCTATTTTGTCTTAGACACAGGGCACTCCCCTCAAGTGTAAATTGTGAGATTTTGGAGAAAGGGTGACAAATAGATGGACCAAGAGATGTTTGGACCATGAAGGGAGGTTTGTGAAGTTTAATAACATATAATAAAACATGATAAACCATGTAGAAAAAAGAATAACCTCAATATGCTAATTTAAACCCTAAATATACAAATAGGCTTGTTAGGCAGGTTTAAGCCTAAAGCCAAATGGAGAACCATTTTCACTTCCACCTTGAGATGATCATTATAAAATATTTGAGCATGTTTATGGTATTTTTATAGAAATTTTCAAGCTGGTGGATTTTAAATAAGTCTAATTAAATGGTCTAGAACTCAAGGGTTACAATAGCCCTATTAAGAAAGGATCAAGGCTAGTACCCAAATGAGAAGTCATCTTCAATTCTAACATTAGGATGGAATTATAATGGATTATAAAATTATTATGGTATCATAAAATATGTTTTAAATATTTTTTAGTGTATGAAAAGCCACAAGTAAATCCATTTGGCTCAAAGCTACATTATACATATGCAAAGTGGAATAATAAGCTCAATAGGAGAGGTTTAGAAGATCATATCTATTTTTATAATTTTCATGGAGATACAAGAGGTTTATAGGTGTTATTAGGGGTAATGAAGATCATTCTTGTGGAATTTTTTTGAAACTCCAATGTCCAACTTACATGAACAAAACTTAAGAGGGTAAATAGAAATAAATACTTGAAAACCCTTAGATAGGGATCTGATGAAAGATATGGAGATGGAAACCTAATGTAATGGCATATTTTGACCATGAAAGTGATTGATAATTGTATAGGACTCTTTTAGGCTCCTTCCCATCCTTTTGATTTGTATAGAACTATATGAATGGAATATAAAATAGGGTGTTTTTTTACTATGCTATGTGTTGTGTAGGTTCTATGAGGTTCTAAGAGATGAAAATCACATGGAATGGAATATTAATACTTAATATAACTCATAATTTCAATTTAATACCTTGGAAAAAATATAAGTTCCCCTACTAGAGCTCTCATCTTAGCTAGTCAAAATTGGAATAGTGAATATGATGGTAAGAAGTGTGAAAACTCTAAGAGGAAGTGATCTTAAGGTGTGCCTAATGCCTCTAAATCCCTAGAGGGTCTTAAAACATGTCATTCACCCCCTTATACATATTTTCATAAGAAACTAAATCCAAATTTGAGGCCAAGTGTGCAAGGTGTGTGGAGGAGGAGTTTTCCTAGACTACAGGCAATAATGGCTCACTTTTAGGAGATTCTAGATGATTAGGACTTCAACCAATGCATGGAGAGGAAGTTTTCAACCCTTACCATTCATTCCAATCATTATACCTATCCTTAATAAATTTTTGGACATTAAAATAGGGCTAAATCATGAAGACAATTTTTTGAGATGGAATGATAACTCCTACTCCACATTTAGAGAGTTTCATGACTTGGGGTGACACTTGTGTTTCCTAACCTTGAATGGTTCATTGACATATTATTATCATGCATATGTAACTAATTTTCTTATATTTACAAGTGTCCTTATGACATTTGGACTTCTCTTTTCTCCTTTATCTCTCAAGTTCTATAAGAACTAACCATTTTAGCCTTTGTAAATGATGTTCCACCTGAGTATGGTAAAGCCCTACCCATTTTCATAACATGGATCAATAAAGACTACTTATTTTTACCTCTTTAATGACTAATAATAGTGTGTTAATTTATATTATTTATTTTTATTAGTGATGAATTTTTGTTTCCTTAGCATTATTATTTCATTCTCTCACCTATTTGTAGTTGGAAAGCTTCTTATTGCATGTCATGTGAAGTGTTCTATTGATGTGTCAAGGTTGAGTGATTTAGTATTTTAAAATAGTACCATCATAGACCTCTTGTTTAGTCTTCCTAGTCTAAACATTCATCACAATATCACAATAAAATACTAGTTTGAGAAGATGCAGATTGGAGAAGTGTATGTTTGGTTGGTCCCTTGTTCACATGTGTAACATGCAGTTGGTTGGTATTCATTAACTATTTTTGTGTATCACTTCCCTTAGGATAATTTTATCTCCCTTATACCTCATAACCATAGGTATAGTAGTGTTCTACAAGTGGTACATTAAGGGAGTTATCACCATATAGAGATTCACCTCATCCTTAGGTTCACCCATAGCCTAGAGGTGTTTCAATTGTGCTACTTAGAGGAGGAGAGTTTATACATCTTCTAAAAGGGTGAAAATCCAAGTGAGAATAGTTTTTGGCACACTTGATGGGACAAAGGTCTAAGAGAGTGGGAATATTTTTAGTTTGGCTTTCCTTTAATCATATTTAGAAGCAAGAAAGCTAACATCAATGGTGACTCTGAATGATAACCTTTTGGTTATAATCAGCCCAGGTATATCTATTTGAAAATTTTATAATTTTTTGTGTTTCCTTTGACATATGAGGTTGATATGGAGATTTATAGACAAATAATCCTATAATTTACCTTCTTATCATCCTTATTATGAATCACCTTTTACCCCTCAACAATCCTATCAAAATGTCTATCAATCTTATGAGCCATGGCAGCCCTATATCCCTTCATTTCCCCACACATATGGACACCATGTTGTTATAAAACCCTATGAGGATGGATAACAAGAAACCTATCAAGAAAAACCTCTCTATCCGTCCTAATATGAGCCGTATCATTCATATCATGATGTTTGTCAGCATTAAGAGTACTCCTATGAGTCTTGTCATGAGAAATAAAATCATTTAATCTATTGTACACTAAGATATTATTGAAAATATGCAACTCCTTGTGTAGGTGTTTCTCCTTCTAATCAACCCAAGTATTCACTTCCCTATGAGCTTACTAGTTCTTTTCACTTTCCCAAATCCAATCATAATCCTTCTCCTTCATCCCACACTCCATCTCCAACTCATCAACCTTCCAATACACCTCACATTACATCTCCTTCACGTGATCCAATCCATAAAACTTCCACCTCACCCCTTATTAAGTAAGAACCCATCTTCAGGGAAGAAAGTGAAGAAGAGAAAACTAAATTCATGGCTGATCAAGAAGATCTCATGAGTGACTATAAGGAAGAAATCACCATAGGGACTCCCCTTGGTAAACAAAAGGACAATCCATAAGATGATGACTCCATATTTGAAGGGATGTGCGTCCATGAAGTATACTCTAATGCCTCCATTTTTTAGTGGATGTGTATCCATGAGGAATGTGTCCAAGGATTGAAGAGAGAGGTATTTAAAGAAGACTCCATGTCTGATCATGAAGTTTTGGATGACAATATCAAGCATGAAGTGGAGTTTACTATTAAAGATGAAGGTCAAGTCACTCCTCAATAAGTTTCAATCCTAAGAGAGTCTCATGAGACCAAGGTAGATGAAATATCTCTTGAAGATGAAATTCATGAGGAAGAAGATTTATGGTAGAAGTTTAATGCCATATGTAAGGAATTTGATAGGTTGGGTAAAGAATTTTGTTATCCAAAATATTTTATATCTAATGACAAGCTTGTTAATGAGTCTAATAAACATGATCTTGAGTGTTTAATTAAACATAAAGATGAAGGTCATTCTAGTGGTCAAAAACCTATTATCATGAAGCCATTTGATGATGCTAGTGTACAAAAAGTTGTAGACATGGATAGTGATGTCAAGGAAGATATCGTTGTACATAAAAGATAGTAAAGATATCCATCTAAGGTAAAACCACATTTAGTGATGTGGGAACATGGTGAAGAAAATTTTGGTGCTTCTAAACAACAAGAACATTATGTTAAAGAGGAGAGAAAGGCTGATAAGACTATCATATTTTCAAACTTAGACATCAAGGGCCAAGTACATGAGAAGGTTGATACTATTTGGATGCAAGAATATTTCATTTCCATAGTCAACCTATATGGATATACTTGGTTCTCATTGAACCTCATGCTAATGAAGTTGGCAAACACCTGAAGAAGATGGAGACATCAATGCTAAAGGACAAAAGACTACATTTCTCACTAAATCATTCATGTCTTAAATCAAGGAAGGTTTCAAAATTATAATTTGACCTAGGAAGGAGATATGCATAATTTTTATATGTAGATAGTTGTTTTATCCTTTTTTTTTCAAAGTGATTTAAGCACATGTGTGTATCTTATTAGTGTGTTTTCTTTTCTTGTGTGTGTCCTTTGTTTTGTGTGGTTGAGGTAATTAGTTATCTTATTTTGGTCTAGATTTTTTTCAAGTGTTAGGTTTTTTTTTGACTTATACTTTATATGAATCCATAAACCCAATTTAATGATAAGGCTACTGATCTTTAGCATAACAGGTATGCTAACCCTATGAGTCACCAATTTGTTAACAAAATTTGACCCTATAGGTCAAATTAGGACCCCTGTAGGTAAAAATTCAATTTTTGACTGGTTAAATGGGTACAGTATTTATTAATAATGTGTATTATAGGTAATTTTATATAATTGAATATCATATTGGCCTTGGTCATTATTCAATTTAGTCCTTATGTCTTTTAGAGTCATTTTGAGGGTCAAAATGTGCATTAAATGAGTTGTATGACCTCTTTAGGAAATGTGAATGTGTAAAAAGGATTATGTCACGTCCCATGTGTCCTATTATGTCTTAGGTAATTTTTTATAACTTAAAAGTGGTAGGTTCTTTAGAAGAAATGGTAGTTTTCTTGAAAAGGGGAAGAGCTTGGCACTTGTATGGCCCATGGGGGAAGGTGACACATGGGAGAATGTCATGAAATATATATTAAAATGATTCAACCACAATTACACATTTTAAATTCTTTTGAAGTTCCAATTTTTAGCTAAAACCATTATGCTCCTTCTTCACCCTTCTAGCCACATAGAACTAGTCAGTAGGTTTGTACTTTGTATAATTAGTAAGAGAGGTTTTAGGAGAAATGATCCTAGAGGTGTATTATAAACTAATTAATATTCCATTTTATGTTTGGTTATATAGGAATTGTGACCTATACTTTATGAACCATTCCTAAGAAGTTGACATATCTAATTTGCTTGCTAATTTGTACGCCCTACTAGTTTTGATCTTGTTTGGATGATTCCATACAATCAAATTGATAAGATTGGTTCCATATTATTTTTAAACCCTTATCTCATTATTTCCATTCTTATTTTCATGTTTTTAAAATATATCATAGGTTTTTTTATTTTAGTTTGTAGGTTGATGTCTCAGGTAGAATGGTAGACATTTTCACTACTTGTAGCAAATTGTATTCTATGTAAGGTATTAATATGGATGGGAAATGGTGTTTTACATGTTTCAGTTCCATTTGGATCTCCTAATTCAATTTTTGGTCTTATAACTCCATACTTTGATCAAACACTTAGTCTTATCACACTCACAATCATCTTTCTGCCTGCTCTCAGTCTCAATCATAATGCTTGGGCTCTAATCACATTTATAAGGGATTAATAGAGATTAAAAAGGTGTTTTACATGTTATTATAATATGAATATTCAGTTATAAGCTTCAAAATATAACAAAGATTCTATGATGGTAGTGATGTGCAACATATACAATTAGGCAGCCATTAATGTATGTCTATAGTCATCTCTTAGAAAAATGTCACCTTTGGAATAAGCATAGATGATATTGTTTTAAACATTTAAATATTTAAATTTCATGTAAATTAATTTTCATTTAGATTCATGTACAAATTAATGTTATATAGACATTGCTCTAGGTTCATAGTCACTACCTTGTTTGTTACTATGTGAGCAACTCTAAACCTATACATAAATATTAAGGTATATGTATGTGAGAGTTGAAACATGTTGGAACCTTTCATAAAGTCCTATTATGTTTAAGAGATCACATCATATCCATTTTAAGTGTGAAATTGACAAATATAAGTGATCAAGTATGAGATGACAATATTCAAGGACCTAATCCCCAAAAGTGTAAAAGAGAGGTCTGAGGCTTTTATCAAGGTCATATTACAATGGTTATAAAGACTTTTAATACATCCTAATGATTTTGGATTATGCCCCCTAAATGTAAAAATTAATTTTCAAAGTTTAAATGGCATATATTTAGTGGAAGATATTTTTTGACAGACCTAAAGTTGCCCATTTATGCACTAAAGTTAGGGAGTAACACCTATAGGTTTCCATCATAAAGGGACCTTTTTCACCAAAAGTTGAAAACTAGAGTATGAAACCATAGTTAAATGTTTGAAAATCTTTAAAATAATTAACTATAACCTAAGATATCATCTAAAGAGGATGATATATTATTATTTTAATCTCGCATATACCTATAGGTGTCTTAAGCCTTGAAATAACCACCTGTAGTTGACTGTACGCAGACAATAAATGAAACATGATGTATAGGTGAGGGTATTTAAGAATGTTTTCATGTAAAATGGTATTAAATGGTGAAAATTAAACTATTTATGTTTAAGGTATATCTAAAAAGATCAATATGTAGGATATGACCCCAACATATAACTATATGTACCTTCTAAAACAAGTCAACATAGTTAGGAATTTGCACATACAATCTGGACGAGGTAGGAGTATAAGGAGAACATGGAAGAATATGTGACTAGTTAGAGAGGTAAATTGAGATTTTAACATGTGAATAATGAGTGTTTAAAGAGGTAAATTAATATTTTAACATCTCAATAATATTAATAATAGTATCATAGCACTCTCAAGGTGGAAAATAAAGCAAAGTAAAGACCCTAAGCATATAGCACACAATCCATAAGAGGAAACCCTGCATACAGTCCATTTAACACAGTCTCTTTTGGTTTTTTATGTTTTTGGATAATATAATATTGAAAAAAATGGATGATGTTTTGTTTCAAAAATCTTTATCACTTGGATAGGCTACTAAAATATTCATATTATCTAAGGAAATAGGGAAAGTTCCCTCTATTTTATCTCAGATAGAGGGCACTTCCCTTAAGTGTAAATTGGTAGATTTTGGAGAAAGGGTGAAAAATGGATGGACCAAGATATTTTTAGACCATTAATGGAGGTTTTTAAATTTTAATAAAATATATTAAAACATGATAAACCATGTATAGAAAGGAGGAACCTCAATAGGGTACTCTAAACCCCAAATATGCAAACAGGCTTGTCAAGCAAGTTTAAGCCTAAAGCCAAATGGAGAACCATTTTCACTTCCACATTTATATGATAAGTATAACATATTGAATAATTTTTATTTTATAATTATATATATGTTCAAGCTAGTGTAATTCAAATAAGCCCGATTGGATGGTCTAGAATATAAGGGTTACAATAGGCCTATTAGGCAAGGATCAAACCTAGTGCCCAAATGAGAAGTCATCTCAATTCTAAAATTAGGATATAATTATAATGTATTATATAATTATTTTGGGATAATAATATATGTGTTAAATATTATTGAGTGTATGAGAAACCATAAGGAAATACATTTTGGCTTAGAGATATATTAAACCTATGCAAAGTGGAAGAACAAGCTCAATAAGACAGGTTTGGAAGATCATATCTATTTTAATGATTTTCATGTTGATCCAAGGGGTTTATAGGTTTTATCAGGGGAATTGAAGATCATTATTGATAATTTATTTTGTAATTCTACTGTCCAACATGCATGAACAAAGCTTAAGAGGGTAAACATAACTAAACCCTTACAAACCCTTAAATAGGGACCCAATGAAGGAAATGGAGATTAAAAGATAATATAATGGAATATTTTGACCATTAAATTGATTGAAAATTGTAGATGACTCTTTTAGTCTCCTTCTCATCCTTTTGACTTGTACAGAACTATATGGATGGAGTATAAAATAAGGTATTTTAAACTATTTTGTGTTGTATAGGTTTCAAGAGGTTCCAAGAGATGAAAATAACATGTAAGGGAAGCCTAATACTTAATATAAATCCCCATTTTAATTTGATTCCTTGGAAAAAATCTTATGTGTGCCTACCAGACCTCTCATCTTAGCCAATCAAAACTAGCATAGTGAACATGATGGTGAGAAGTGTAAAAACTCCAAGAGGAAGTGATTTTAAGGTGTGCATGATGATTCTAAGGCCATGGAGTGTATTAACACATTTAATTCAACCCATTTTATGTATTTTAATGATAAATTGAAGCCAAATTTGAGGCCAAATGTGCAAGGTGTGTGAAGGAGTTTTCTTATACTATAGGCAGTGATGGCTCACTTCAAAGAGATTCTAGATGAGTAGTACTACAACCAATGCATGGATCAGCATGTATGAAACCCTTACCCTTCATTACAATCATCTAACCTATCCCTAATCAATTTTTGTATGTTAAAATATGGCTAAATCATGAAGACAATTTTCTAAGATAAAATGAGAACTCTTACACCACATTTCAAGAGTTTCCTAACTTGGGGTGACACTTGTGCTTCTTGAACTTGCATGGTTTATTTAACATATTATTTTCATGCATATGTAACTAATTTTATTATATTTACAAGTGTATTTATGATAGTTTTACTTCTCTCTTCTCCTCTCTCTCAAGTTCTATAAGAACTATCCATTTTGGCCTTTGTAAATGATGTTCGACCTGATTATGGTCTACTCATTTGCATACCATGAATCAATAAAGACTACTAATTTTTAACTCTTACATTATTATTCATAGTGTGTTAATTTTGATGATTGATTTTTCTTAGTGATAACTTGTTGTTTGCTTAGCATTGTTGTTTTATTCTCTCACCTATTTATAGTTGGAAAGCTTCTTCTTGTAGGTCATGTGAAGTGTTATTTTGATGTGTCAAGGTTGATTGAGTTAGTATATTCAAATATTGCCATCCTAGGCCTCTTGTCTATTCCTCCTATCCTAAACATTCATCACAACCTCATAATGAAATATTGATGTGAGGAGATGTAGAATGGAGAAGTATATGTTTAGTTAATCCCTTGTTCTCATGTGTAACATGAAGTTAGTTGGTATTCATCAACTAATTTGGTGTATTACCTCCCTTAGGATAGTTTAATTTTACTTTTATCTCCATTTTCCCTCAAAAACATAGGTATAATAGTGTTATACAAGTGGTACATTAAGGGATCTATCCCTATCTAGAGATTCACCTCATCCTTAAGCTCACCCATAGCCTAGAGGTGTTTCAATTTTGACACTTGGATGATGAGAGATAGGACATCTCTTCAAAGGGTGAAAATCCAAATGAAAACACTATATATATAGTTTTTTCATAGTCATTAGTTACTTCATCGATGATTTGATATTATAGTAGACTATCTTGATGATCTAGGCATAAAGATCTTGTCTTTGACATGTGTATCCTCAAGAAATGATGATAGTATGGGAGTTAGAGAAATTAGGGTATTTGATGTTATCACATTTACAATAAACATGAAAAATAATATGTACTTTGATATGGTTAATGATAATATGTGTTGTGATAAGAATCATGCGATAACATATTATATGCACATGTCAGGGTTTGTAGAACTTTATTTTCTTCATCTTAACGCACCCTTGTTAGGAATGGTGAATATCAAGTCTTTTTTTAAATAACTTAATGCATGGTATATTCGATGCACAATTTTATTGTTGATATGATTACATGGATCCTATCAATAGTTAGAATAATTATATAAGATGGTAGTTGTTAGTGTAAATAATTTATACATATAGATATTTTTTGCCCTTAATAGTATTTTTATTGTATAATTATATAATGTTATGTTTTGGCATGGTTGTTCTCTAGTAGCTATGTTATTTGATGGTGGATTGGTTACATGACAATCATACATATGATATAATATAGTTACATTTGGTTCTTATAGGGCACTGGGATGCCATGTGTAGGAGTTGTTGAAAAGCTCACTCATTTGTATCAGTTGATACATGTTATGGTGGACCATGTCCCTATGCCAATAACGTAGTTCAATTCTATAGATGGATAGTAGACTATATTTATATTGTTAATGAAAATTAGACTATAACTATATTGGTAATGACAAGTGGACTAGATCCCTATGCCTAATGACATAGTTCAATTCTCCATGATGGCTACTGGACCGCCACATACCTTCTTACCTTATTCATTCTCCCCTTGGATGACTTTTCAAGTCACATAGTGTTCATAATGTGATATATTTTTTTGTTTATGTTTTTTCAAATTTAATTTTAATTTTTTTGAACACTTTATTTTCATTTGACTTGAAACCAATACTATTTTTATTATTTTTGAATATTTTAATCAATTAAAAATCATGAAGATTGTTGTTGATTTTTCCCATTAAGTTTTTATTTTTTAAGGGGGGCACTTGGTCTTATTTTTATTGATTTTACTTTTACATGATTAGTTTATTTTCTTTTGATGATTGTTTGTGCTAGTTTCACATGCATTTGTATGTACATAACTATTACTCATATGGTGTGGTGTATGGAAGGAGAAGTATCTTAGGATATAACTAGTGGGTCAAGATGAAAACCTTTCATGTAGGTTCATGATACCATCCTTCCCACCCCATGAGACATAGTGGCTTTATATGTTTATGGTCCTTGTTTGGAGATATGATTCATGTTTAGGATGCCTAAGTAGATGTTTTGGTATGTAGTGATTGTTTAATAACTTATGCATATGCTTGTTTCATTTGGTATACTTTAGTGTGGCATAATAGATTAGCATGATTCAATGTGGCTCATTATTGCTCTACATGATTATGTCATGGATTATTCTTATGTCATAACATTGTAATTTTGCCATGGAATGGTACCTAAATTTATAAATATGATTAGCAATAGGGAAATATCATTATTGTATATATCTCTAATTAGTGTTATACAACATTATAATATCTATTGGTTTATGTTGGTTTAAGACAAAGTGGATGACACTATGACAAATTAACATTATGGACACTACCTACGGGAAATTAATCATAAGTATTTATTTAAAAACATTCATAAATGTAAGAAAATAAAATTTCACAATATTAAAAGATGTGAATAATTCTAAGATTATAATAAGAAAAAACTTGGTGAATAATATAATTGGCATAAAGACATTATAAACCTATAATCAAAACAAGGTAAATTCAGAATGTAATTTTATAATCATTGTTGCACATGGCAACTTTAGTTTCACATTGAGGATGATGATTTTATAATAGGGGGAGAATGTAATACCCTTTGTATCAAACCTATATACTCTAGTCATCTTGATCCATTTGTCATATGTGGTGACCATTTATATGTGTAAAATATTCAACATGGGATATTTGATGTTACCCTAATTATATTATTATTATTTCATATTATATGTTTTGTTGTATTATGTTGTCTCAATGTATATGTACTAGATTGTATAGGATTATCAATACGCATCTTAGTTATCTCATTCATTATACCTCAATTAGATGCATGATTACTTAGTATGATTATTTTGAGTGGAAGAAACACACATGAAAGTGTATAAGGATATTTATGAGGTTTATAAGAGAGCTTATGGAGGGATGTCACATCCTTGGGATGTGGATGACCTTATGTCACCCTCTTATTGGTCATTGGTTTTGTTGTCTTTTATTTTCAAGTACCTTCTTCTGGTCTTTCAAGAGGGATGTATTTTGGATTTTTAGGGATACATTTTGGATTGTTGGAGAGCTTATGTGCTTGAAGAAAGACTTTTGGAAGAAGTGGAGATTTTGGTTTTAGGTAGGTCTTTTACTTATTAATTCTTATGTTTGAATGCTCTCTCTTTTGTTATTTTTATTTTGAATGAATATTCTTTAAAATAAAGTGAATAAATGTTTTGATTGGCTTCAGGCCTTATTTTTAAAAAAAATCATAAGTTTTTATATTTTTTATTATTACCATGATTTTCCTTTCTTGTTATATTATTTTTTTTTCCTCAATGTTGGGTTGTGGGATATATAAGGGGAGAAAACTAGTGATTGATAATCAATCTTTTATTTATCTTGGGAATCCCTTGTGTTCAATAATGAATTTATGTGACAAATAAAGAAAGTACCCTCTCTTCTTCCTTGGTGAATTCTTTTTTCCTTATGTTTTTATTGTGGATATTTTTATATTTTGTTTTATTCATTTTGTCACCTATAACCATTGCCATTTCGAGATTCCTCAATTGTGCATATGAGTTGAGACATGCCTCTTTCCCTTGATCTTGAGGGAGTCTATGTATGGATCTCACTTGATGAGAATCCCATGTAATGATGCTTATATGATGGGTGATCAAGCACCTTCCTTTGGTCTACTTTGGAGTGTTTGAGAATGTTGGAGGTTGCTCTTCATGGGTGTACATCTTGTTTTGGAGATTGGATCATGGATCTAAGAGTGGGTTTATCATGGGTTACTTATATTGGTTCTTTTATCTTTCAATGTCTTCTTGACGAGGTAGAGATTTTTTTCATTAGAAATATTTCTATAGAGTGATATTAATGGTATTAGTTGTTAAGGATTTTAGGCTCATGCATTTTTTTAAGGGATTTCATACTTGTAGAAAATGAAATAAACTCTTAACCCTTGTGGTTTGGGATGAACATTTCATTCTATATTTTATTGAAAAAATTTTATATCCATTTTATTGAATGATTATTTATCTTAAAATAAATATGAATTTTATTATGTTGTATAATTTATTGGAATTGATGTCAAATGAAAAAGTAACAAAATTGTCAGAAAGTAATGGAAATGTCAAAAAGTAATGGAATTGTCTAATGAAATTTTATCATATAACAAATGGTATTTTTAGAAATAAATACCAAAGTATGGAAGGAAAAATTTCCTTGGTTTTGGTGACCAAGTATGAAAGGGACCCAAAATAGTAAACAAAGACCAACAATAAAAAAAAATTAATCTAACACAACATTAATTAAGGAAGGATGATCAACTTAGAGGAGTTTTGTTGAGTACTAAAAGAAGCTTTTTTTTTAATGGATTAAAACCCCACCAAACACATGGAAGAATCATTATCAACTAAGGTTCAACCCACTTGATATATGGTAGCCTTAGGAAAATTATCCCACTTAGGTTAATTATATAAAATTAAATTAAACACACACTTTTTGATGAAAGGGTGTCTTTTTATTAAGACACTTCCATTGGGAAAATCCTTTGAAGGTTATATAAGATGAAAAGAAATTGGAGAAATAAAATAATAAACAATTATTTCAATTATTTAAGCATAAGTAGTTTTTTGAGGAGAAGAAAAAGAGGAAGTCAATTTTTTCATCATTCATTGATAATGCAATAGTAAAAAGGTGGAAAGATTATTTCGATAAGAGGTCAGTGCCTTAGAGAAAGATATTTGTGTCTCTTGCTAAGTCTTTTCTTAGAAATAAGAGATTGGTGTCTCCAGTAGGTTGGTGCCTATGAATTTTGTAAAAATATTATTATTATATAGAGATATTTGAATGGTAGTTCCAAATAGATATTCATTTGTGGTTTTTATTGAAAGGGTTTCCACCTAAATATGGTATCAATCTATGTCATATTTATGTGAATGCTTTGATTTTAGATATTAATTTTTATTAATTAAAAGATAAGAGTATAATAATTCACCCCCTCTTAGTATAAGTGTGTGCTTAAAAATTGGTATCGAAGCAGTTCCTTCAAAAATAGCCTAAATGCTATAAAGTATATCTTGGGAGCACACATGGTTGGACAAGAAGGTTTCTCCATGAACAAGGCTTCATTGATTGATAGAACAAATTATTATTTTTTTAGTATAAGAATGAGAATCTATTTAATGACTTTAGGGTTTGATATATGGCAAGTAGTAGTAAATGGTTATACTAATCCATCATCTCCACCAATAGAATAAGTTGGAAAGAAGGCTAGTGAAAATAATACAAAAGTTATGAATGCAATCTTGTGTGGTCTATCAAAATTAGAGTTTTTCAAGGTGATGAATTGTAAATTAGTGAAGGAAATATGGGGAAAACTACAAAACATCTACGAAGGTGATAATAAGGTGAATAAGGCTAAACTTCAAATACATAGAAGATAGTTTGAATGTTTGAAAATGAAGGATGAAGAAAACATTGTAGCATATCTTCTTCATGTGGATGAAATCATCAACACTATCAAAGGTCTTGGAGAAAATATTTAAGATATAATGACTATGAAGAAATTATTAAGGTCACTCCCCTTAATATTTGATGCTAAAGTATCCACCATAAAATAAATAATAGATCTAGATATGCTAACAATGGATGAATTGCATGGGATCCTCATGAATTATGAAATGAGGACCAAAAAGGAGAAATCATATAAGAAGGAACCAACATTCAAATATTCTAAAAAATGGAAATATAAAGAGATTGAATCAAGTGATAGCACTAGTGATGAAGAAGATGAGGAGGCCCTATTTCTTAGAAAGATTAAAAAGGGATCCAAAAAATATAAAGGTAATCTACCTTTCAAGTGTTTTAATTATGGTAAAATAGGGCACTTTACTACTAAAGATCCACATAAGGATGATATCAATGATGAGGAAAATAATATTGAGGAAAGAAATAATTTTAATAAAAAGTTTGGTAAGCATAAGAAAAGTCTCTATTCTAAAAAGGATAGCATCTCAATTGATTAGAGTGATGAGAGAATTTTAGGTGATGATAAAGAAGAAACTCTATTCATGGATATAGAAATAATAAATTATGCCTCTACAAGTGAAGACACCTTGAAAGAGGAAGAAGATGTTGAGGATGAAGGATAAGTAAATCTTGAATAATAACTCATTTATTCTTTAGGTGAGATAAAAGTTATTAATAATAAGAATATGATATGAAACTAAGATTACATATTCAAAAATAATGAAGAATAAAATTGTGACCTAAAAATAGAAATGTCTCATAGCCTTCAAGAGTCAGAAAAGGTCATCATTAGTCTAAAGACTAAACTAGAAGAATCCAAGAAGATAGAGGAGGAAGAGACCATCTTAAGGAAAAATAAGACCGCATTACCAAGATAGAATTAGAAGATGATATATTAAATAAGGAATTGGAGAATAAATGTTCTAAATTGAAAATAAATTTAATTTTTGAAATAAACCAAAGTACTGGACAAAATTTTAAATTACCAAAGGTCATAATGCATCAAGACTGGTCTTAGTTATGAAGAGAACCAAAATATCACTAAAGAAGGGAAAAGTGAAAAAACTATAGAACCACCTAAGAGGATGAATAAATACAATCCCAAGAGATACATGGATAAACTCAATTAATCCATAAAAGGTGAAAGTGATAAGAATCATGTTAAAAAATGGCACATTACTCATCCCAATGATAAACAAGGTAAGAACATACCCATATAAAATTTTAAAAGAATCTTTCCTCCAAGATAATACAATGTGATTAGGTACAAAAATTCCTTATATGGATATTTTTATTCATGAAATCATTTTGGGCATAGAGAAATGGAGTGTAGGACACATAAAATAAAAAGGTATGCATGGAATAATGGAAAAAGTACTTATATAATTCCAAGTAGAAACTATAACTCATTTACACCATTATAGAATTATAAAAAAAGTGATATTGTATGCTATAATTGTAATGAATGTAGTCATATAGCACAATTTTGTAGAAGTGTTGGTGTAGAACCTCCCAGACAAAACAAGAAAGTTATTTCTCTAGTCATAAATAAAATAGAACCTAAAAAAAAATTAGAAGTTGAAGTAAGAGAAAGAAAATAAAAACAAGTAGGAATCCATGTTTGTGAAAAAAACATTTCATGAACAATATGAAGGACAATAGTGATATATTGATAGTGGATGCTCAAGTCACATGAATGGTGATAAAATAAAATAAAAATAGCTTGAAAGAAATAAGTGGAGGCATGATGAAATTTAGAGATAATTCCATGAGATAAATCACTAGAAAAGGTATCCTTAGCCTTGATAATGGAAGACCTAAAATATAAAATGTATTGTATATTAAAGGTTTGAAGCATAACCTTATAAGTTTAAGCTAAATATGTGACCAAGGACACACACTCACATTTTATGCTCAGGGATATGAATTCAAGAAAATAGACACAGTAAAGTTGGTTATAGATGCAAATAGAACAACTAACAATATGTACATACTCAATAAAGTTAAGGGAGAAAATGCTACATGAATTAAATTGATGAAAACTAGATATGGCATAGAAGTATGGACCACATGAACTTTATTAATCTAGTGAAATCATCACTAGGAAAGTTGTAAGAGATATGTTAAAGATAAAAAACTATCAAACATACTTTTCAAGTAGTTTTAGCATGTAAAATAGACAAAAGCAAGTTCTAGATCAAAGGAGTACTCAACCACCCATCCATTATAACTAATTCATATAGATATATATGGGCCCATAAAAATGCAAAGCATCCAATTTGAGAGATATTTCATGTTGGTCATTGATGATTATTCTCGATTGACATGGGTTTCTTTTCTAAAAGAAAAATCTAAGGAATTGAAAAAGCTTAAATTTTTTAAAGCTTTGGTTGAAAATCAAATGAATATAAAAATCAAATACCTAAGATCAAATTGAGGATGTGAGTTCCTCTCAAATGAATTCAATGACTATTGTGAGAAACATTGAATAAAAAGGTAGCTCTTTATTTCAAGGACTCCACAACAAAATGGAGTTATATAAAGAAAGAACCAAAGTTTTCAAGAAATGGCTAGAATAATGTTAAATGAATCTAAGCTATCAAACAAGTTTTGGAGACAAGCGCTTAATACCATGGTTTAAATTTTAAATATAAAATGAATTAGAGTGAATAATAGTAAAACCTGATATGATTTATGGAAGCGCAGACTAAAATCAATCAAATATTTCAAAGTGTATAGGTGTAAATGTTTCAATAGGAGTGATAAAGAAGACTTGGTAAAGTTTGAATCAAGAGATAATGAAGTTATCTTTCTTATATATTCTTCAAAAATTAAAGACTATAGATGCTATAAAAAGGCTTCAAATAATTATAAAAAGTGCCAGTGTAAAGATGGATGAAACAAGACCTCATAAGGTTAGTTCATAATTAAATAATAATTCAAAAGGACCATAATACAAGGAGGAGGAATAAATACCATTACACAAGCAAGAAGAAGAGGAACATGAAGATATAAAGGTACCATCAAATATTTTTTCAAAAACATCACTCAAAAAACCAATTTATTGGTGATATATATGTTGGAGTGCCAACCAAAATAAGATTTGTGAGAACATATAAACATGTGAACTTCTCATTTTTTTTCCAAAAATATAACCTAATAACTTTTTATAAGCTATTAGTGATAAGCATTGGATTAATTTTATGGAAGAAGAGTTTAGTCAAATTGAGAAAAATGAGACATGGGATTTTGTTGCTTGAGCAAAAGACAAAAATGTGATTGGTACCAAATGGGTTTTCAGAAACAAATTGAATGAAGATGGTCAAGTAACAATAAACAAAGCAAGATTGGTTTTCAAAATTTATGCTCAAGTTGAAGGTATTGGTTTTGAAGAAACCTTTGCCCTTATTGGAAGATCTAAGACCATTAGATTGTTTTTGGCATACACTATTTTCAATAATTTCAAAGTTTATAAAATGGATGTCAAATACACTTTTATAAATGGAAAATTAGAGGAAGAAGTGTATATTGAACAATCTAAAGTTTTCCTTCTATCAAAGAATAAGAACTATGTATGCCAACTAAAGAAGGAAGTATATGGGCTAAAGCAAGCCCCCATACTTTGGTACTTGAGGCTTGATAAATATCTACAAGAACTAGGTTTTAAAATGGGATTTGTTGATAGAAAACTCTATATCAAGACTGAAAGTAAGAATTAGTTAATTTTTGTGGTATATGTGGATGATATCATTTTTGGAAGAGATGATGAACAAATGTCCCAAGAATTTTCAAAAGATATGCAAATATAATTTGAAATGTCCATGTTGGGTGACTTATAATTATTCTTTGGCTTGAAAATTTATTAATACAACAAATGAATATTCATCTCCCAAACCAAGTATATAAAAGAGATGTTGAAGTAGTTTAGAATATAAGATTCAACATCTATTATCACACCCATGGTTACAAGATGCAATTTGAGTAAAAATGATGAATCTCCTAAATAAAATTAGATGCTTTATAGATCCATTATTGGTAGCATGCTATACATTGTGGAATCAAAGCCAGAAATTATACAAGTTATAAGTTTGGTATCATGTTTTCAAGAAGCACCAAAATAAATACAGGTACAAAAAATTAAATGAATATTCAAAAATTTTAAAGACACATTAGATTATGGCCTATGGTATCCAACAGGTTAATATTTCACTCTAATAGCATACACAAATACATATTGGGTAAGAATCATGGATGATAGAAAGAGAACAAGTGGAGGATAATTATTTATATCCATAAATCTAGTGTTATGGCTAAGTAAAAAATAACCTTCTATCTCATTATCCATGATTGAAGCATAATACATCACAATATTGTCTTGTTGTACACAAGTCCTATGGATGAGTCAGACATTCAAAGATTTCAAGATGGATTATGAATAGCCAATCTCTATAATTTGTGTTAATAGAAGTGAAATTAATATTTTAAATAATCCAATTATGCACTCGAGGACAAAACACATTTTGATCAAGTATTACTTGAGAGAACATGTTATAGATAAATAGGTAAAGTTGGAGTATGCTACTATAAAGGAATATATATTAGATATTTTTACAAAGCCCCTCCCAAAAGAAACTTTTGAGTTTTTAAGGCAAAAATTGGGAGTACTTCATCCTGTCATTAAACCCATCAAGAGAAGCATGGGTTAAGGGGGGATAATCATTGTATTATCTAGCTCTATTGATGTGTTGATAAGATCCATTGTGGTATACATCCCTTTGCCATTGATTTTAAATCAGGAGAATTGAAGTAAGGTGAGAAAAGGAAGAGAACTGAATGAAAGAGGATTTCATACACTATTTTGTTATATTATTTTAATCAATGACAAAGGGGGATATTGTTGGAATATTTTCATTGATGTCAAACAAAAAAGTAATGAAATTGTTAGAAAGTAATGAAAAATGTCAGAAAGTAATAAAACTGTCTAACAAAATTTTCTCATATAAAGAATGGTATTTTCAAAAATCAATACCTCAGAATGGAAGGATAAATTTCCTTGTTTTGGGTTCCAAATTATGAAAGGGATCAATAATAGTAAACAAAGACTAGTAATAAAAAATGTATTTAATTTATTATAGCATTAATTAAAGAAAACTAATCAATGTAGAGGAGTTTTATTGAGTGTTAAAGGAAGGTTTTTATGTTTTTATTTATGGATGAATGACCCTACCAAACACATGGAACAATGATTATTAAATAATGGATGACCCACTTGATATATGGAAGCATTGGGAAAATTATCCCACTTCGGTTAATTAAATAAAAAAAATTAAACACACACCTTTTGATGAAATCATGTCTTTTGATTGGGATGCCTCTATTGGGAAAATCCTTTGAAGCCTGTATAATATGAAAGAAAACTTGAGAAATATAATAATAAATAACTATTTCAATCATTTAAGCATAATCAATTTTTTGAGGAGAAGAAAAAGAGGAAGTCAAATTTTCCATCATCTATTGATAAAATAATAGTAAAAAGGTGTAAAGATTAATTTAGTAAGAGTTTAGTGCCTTGTATAAATAGATTGGTGTCTCTCTCTAAGTTGGTTCTTAAGAATAGGATATTGGTGTCTCCAATAGGTTGGTTCCTGTGAATTTTATAAAAATATTATTATTATATAATTGGATTTGGATGGTAGTTCCAAGTAGCTATTCATTTGTGGTTTTTCCCTAAAAGGGTTTCCACATAAATCTGGGGTCCATCTATGTCATTTTTATGTGAATAATTTGATTTTGGATATCAAGTTTCATTAAATAAAAGACAATATTATACTGATTCACCCCCTTCTCAGTATAGGTGTGTGCTTAACATGAGTTTGAATTATCTTCATGTCATCAAAGGATTTGGATAATTTACCAAGTGTGCATGCTCCTCTACCTTATTCAAAGTGTATCAAATGGTTGTTTGAAGATAAATCATTCCTTCCTTTTTATTTAAGGAAGTAGGTAAGTATTTAGTTGTATTTAAGTATGATAATTGTTTTAAGAAGTTAATCCTAATTTATAACAAGTAGTTAAAGGCTTGAATTGTACACTTCTTTATTTCCACTAATATACTGATTTTGACTAAAATTTATATTAGTAATAAGAGTGACTTATGTTATAAACAAGTATTATAAAACCCTTTAGCTTAATTTGTTTATCACAATCAACATATATATAAATATGAAAATATACATTTTTTTTAGTGAGCAATGAATGATAAACTAATTATTTTGGTTAATTATATTTTCAAATGTAAGTAAAGATATGGTGTTGTGAAATTTAAACCATCCCATTATTTAAATATTTATTTTATACTTAAATTAAAATAATCAAAATGGTAATTTTATCAAAGGAGTTTATCTAGTTATTTATGTGAAAACAACTTGTTAAGATAATTTCCAAACTTGAAACAAACTTGAATATCCAAATTACATTCATGATTTATAAAAATATTTATTTAATATGTGTGTGTGTGTGTGTGTGTGTGTGTGTGTGTGTGTGTGTGTATTCAAACTATTAATAGATATATGTTATTATCTCTCTCTCTCTCTCTCTCTTTATATATATATATATATATATATATATATATATATATATATATATATATATATATATATATATTAATGAATATATGTAAATATGTAAGAAAACTAAAATGATATGTATAATATTTTATATTTATATCATATATATAACAATATATATACTTTAAAAAAAAAACAAAACAATAATACTAATTTAAATTTATTTTATAAATTGAATATATATAAAATTTAAAAAAAAGAGGGAAAGGGGTGGCAGCTAGGTTAACCCCAAACCCTTCCATTAGTGGAAGGGGAGGGTGTTTGGCTAGCTGAAAATCCCACTCACCATAGCATATAGTTATGGTTTTCATCCCTCTACTAATGCAAGCCACATGCTGAGGGTCGACCTAGGCCAACCAAGCATAAAAGAGATAAAAAAAATTATTTGAAGAAAAATTAATTTAAATCCGTGATTTATTTGTGTGTGTGTGTGTGTGTGTGTGTGTGTGTGTGTGTGTGTGTGTGTGTGTGTGTGTGTGTGTGTGAATGAATAAAAGACTTAAGGTTTATAAATATGATTGTCAAAATTTACTTATAAATATATGTATATATATTATGAGTTTTTTTGTCACAGATAATTAAAAAAATGAATTAATTTTTGAAATAAATGTAAATATTTTGTATATATTCTATTGTATATACATTAAAAAATAGAGAAAAATACATATATTTTTAATATTT